>JAYESA010000018.1:80550935-80770935 GCA_036927795.1 Iris macrosiphon
TTATATACAAAATGCTAATATCTCCAGCCGAACCGTTTCAAGTTGCCAATCCGAGCTCCAACGCCTCAGCACGTTAAAGCAAATCTCCACACCTAAGTTGGGGGTCGGTACATTGTCGTGTACTGGTGAGTGGCATGTAGCCAACTCAACTAAAACCAACACTTTGATTAAGTCAGTGCATGCAAATATATGTGATCTTTCTAATCTTGCCTTAGGATCTGTTAACAATTCATGAGCAAATATATGTTTATAAGCATAAAAGTGTCACGCAACAAGGTTGATGTTACCCAGTACTTACCATTGTTCCTTGTGACTACAAAGATATCATTCATTATATAAAAGTATGTTATAAACGTGTCTCAGCATAAACATTCATTAGCCTTCATAAAATACATAAATGTGTCAAGTGTCCATTCTTGCATCAAATTACTAGCCCTACAAACAGATGATATTAGCATGCAGCCTAACTATATGAAAGTCGTTGGAGACACACATCTTGGACTATTTCGGGGTAGACGGCTCCCTTTCAGTAGCGAATAGCGAATCCCCTAAAAGTTTTTGAATCTCCTCATATTGAGCCGCATCCTTTCAGCTCAGGTAGTTAGCTCTACTAAAGATCCCACAATACATCGTACTAGTACGTCAGGCACGACTATACCTATGCCTCGGCGATCATACGAGAAACCCAAACCATGTGCACAAGTTGTCTATGATCATGCAAATACATGAACAGTTAAACTATAAGACATATCCATGGTATAAAAACTGAAATAACTATACAATACATCTTTTCTTTCCATTACAACATTCCTCGAGCCATCGCTCGCAACATTCTTTCCAGTCCAGGGACTCTATCTTGACCACTCAAAAGTCCCAAACTTTTCCATATTTGCGTTCCTTTAAAACCATAATACTATACTCCACAAGATACATCACCATGGCACTATATTCCATATTTAAAACATAGCAAAAGAACTATACTCCATATGATAACTTACTACAATCGTCCAACATCCATGTCTATAGCAGTAGTACAAAATTTTGCATCTATCATAGAAAATTAATATTTCATAATCTATACAGCAAGTTGACAACAAGATAATTACTATCTTATATCGCAACAAACTCATAGCATGAAGAACTAAGCATGCAACATTAATTCAATAAGTGTAAAGGTAAATGAGAGAATGATCAAAACCAACCACCTTCAAGAAACGTCTATCTGTCTCGACCGAGCAGATGTCTTAATAAATCATCTACATAAACCCAAGTCCAAAGGGCTATTTGAGCCAACAAATTATCTCAATGCACTAAGCGCAGCAGGACAATACTTAATACACCACTAAAAAAAGTTTAGAAAAAGTTTTGTACTCAAAACTTATGCGAACTGCTCCAACTGCATTACTGACCAATGAAAAAATTTCTACTCAAACTCCAATTCAATCTTCCATGTTGATTCCATGACAGAACACACAGATCAAGGCCCAACACAATCACAAAACATCTTTTATATTTGGTCAAAACTAAGCAGATCCTTCTGAACACAACAAACACATCTGCACAAACTCTTTTCACTTATGCATGTGCCTTATCTTTCAATCCATTTATATTTGGTCAACACTAAGCAGATCCTTCTGAACACAACAAACACATCTGCACAAACTCTTTTCACTTATGCATGTGCCTTATCTTTCAATCCATAGTTGCACCAAAATATACAAACATATGAACTCATTAAATCCACGAGGCTTCTTCCTTCTTATCCAACTTGAATACGTCTTACATAACTTCAAGGATCGATTAAACATATTTTTTTATCATTCCTCAATCAATGCAAACTCACTCACACCTTAGCTAAATCCATAGAATAACCTATATCACCGAACTCAATCCAACCAATTTCAAAGCTTAAGTAACAATATTCTGCCTCTAACAACAACGAGCCTCACACATAATCGTACTTCTCAACTCACTAAACAGACTAACACTCACAGCATCAAGGAACCAACTTAGAACTAACACAAACCTACCCAAGCATTGTATCTCCTATTCTGAATCTACAGGAACATTTCCAAGCTAATCGATCGATTTCTCCAATCGAACCCAAACTGTTACACCTAAAACGATCCAAATTGTTCTCAAGACATCAATTTCAATTACCAACCAATACTCCAAAGCTGACTACATCAAGATCTCACTCACAATCATATATCAATACTTAATTCTAGCAAAATCTCACTATCTCAGAATTCACCATTGAATCGATCCACGTTCTATCTCCCAAGAATTTCTCAATTCAAAAAAATAATTGACCAAATCTAAATCACTTATTGTACATATATTAATCGCACTCTTCCAAGCATGATTCCAGTCTCTGATAACATCGTCCAACTCGGCCAAATATAAATTCATCATCATTCAATTTTCAAGTGCCGATCTTAATTCATCGCTAACTTGCAACATATCAAAACAAGTATCTATGTCGCTCATCAACTCTCTCCTAATAACATGAAATCTTGAACTATTAAAATTCAATCCATTCCATTAGCTAATAACCAATTCTTCCAATCAATTTCTTACGATGATATGATCACTATCATAAGTATTCCAGTATATGCACATTACAATGTTACCTCAAGGAAGATCAATCCAAATCCAAGCCAAATCAAATCCAAGGATCATACTATCATCAATCACTTCTCCAAGCGCACGTTTTTGAAGCAAAATCTCGTCAACAAAATTCCATCCATCACCCCCGCTTAAATATAATCAAATAAGACATTCCGACAATAAGTAATCAATACGACTAGTTCCAGATACTATCTCGTTCTTCCAATCGCAAGCAATCAATCAAAATTCTCAAAAACCAAATCAAATGCAAGCCTTATCTCTCAATTTTGCTATCTCAGCTCTATTCTAATGCAAAATCAATACCAAAGCAATCTCTCTCTCTCTCTCTCTCTCTCTCTCTCTCTCTCTCTCTATATATATATATATATATATATATATATATATATATAATCCATCACCTCCGCTTGAATATAATCAAATAAGACAATACGACAATAAGTAATCAATCTCCAGATACTATCTCGTTCTTCCAACCGCAAGCAATCAATCAAAATTCTCAAAAACCAAATCAAAGCCAAGCCTTATATCTCAATTTCGTTATCCCAGCTCTATTTTAAAGCAAAATCAATACCAAAGCAATATATATATATATATATATATATATATATATATATATATATATATATATTGCCAAGTATTCCTAGCCTAAATGGTAATAGTAGGAGGCATCCCGCCCAAAGGTCTTGGGCTCAAGCCTTAAGGGAAGCATTTAATTCCCCATGTGGTAGGAGAATTAAATGGCTCAGCCATTAGTGCGGGTTTGGGCCTTCAGATCGGGTTTGGGCCTTCAGATCGGGTTTGTAGACCTTCAGACTGGGTTTGTAGACCTCTGGGCCAGGTTGGTGGGGCCTTCGGACATGGTTGTGTGGTTATTCTGCGGCCAAAAATTATAATAAAAATTATTAGTTCATATATATATATATATATATATATATATATATATACTCTTTTCTATTATACCCTTGTATTATTTGTTATAGTTGGTATTTACTAATCAATTGATCTCTTTTAAGAAAAATTCAATTGCATGCATATGCAAGTTATGTGCCATGTTTGCTAGCGTATAGCCGTATACAAACACCACCTAAATAATAGTAATAGGGTATGAAATGGCTCAGTCAACCATTTAAACCACCATTCATCATGATCGACATCCTCAAACCTATATCAATCAAAAGCCAAGAGTTTAAACTTCAAACAAATCAATTAAGTGTGTTAAAAAAAGTGAATGGATCACAGTTCGACATAAAACTTCTCATTTGGCTTCAACTCAATGTATAGGTTGCGCATATAAAAGCGACTTGAATTTTAACTAACATACGTTTGAGGATGAGTAAATCATGATGACTGATCTTGATCAACAGTTTGGTTTACCGATTGGTTCTACTTTATTGGGTTGTTGCAGCTCAGGGACGAGTTGGACTAACTTGAATTGAAGCTCAAACAAAGGCCAAAAACTAAAATCATCACACATTAAGAGTCAATACCTAGTAATATATTCGAGTTAAACAAATGGAAGGCAACCTGCTCAAATTTGGGTCAATAGACTCAATACTAAACCATCTTTGCTTGAAGTTAAGGTACAAGTAGAAAAATACAAAGCAGTTTCGCCCCAGATGGTTTCAGTACAATTTAAAGATGAGCTTCACAAGCATAAGCTTCAAGCTCGGATTTTTTGCAATCTAGGCATTAGACATTGATAACATAGTTTAACAACAACAGATAGCTTATTTCAGTTTAAAGAAGAGACTATTTCTCTTTCTGGCTTTCTCTTGTTTTCAGAATTTTCAAAAAAGACATAGTATCAAAGACAATGTTAGCGTTTTTTCAGTTCTCAATCTTTAACACAAAAAATTTCACCAAGAGGTATGCAAGCTCCAGACTATTTGAGGTAATCTCCTAAAGAGTAAACCTTTACCTACTCAGAGAGCAGAATATAGAAGAAATAAAGAACATAAAAAAACTCACAGTGTACGATAATATCTTCTGGGTACTTCTCTACAAACTGATTTGCAGCAAAACTCCAATCAGCAGCACTGTAAATAACAAAACAAGCAAATTCCAAATTTAAGAAAAAAATTGCAACTAAAACCAGAAAAGTGGACAGTATAAGACTAAACAAATGCCAAATCTTGCTTAAACAAATTACAAGACTATCCATTCTGTAGTTGATCAATTGTGATTATGTTGGTGTAAAAATGGTCACTTCCATGAATGACAAGCAATTCAAAAAAAATTATCAGCAGCAACACCCAACAAGAAACAAAGTCTTCAGCCGTAAATTTTAGGTTTGTCAGCTGCATGAAGCCATTTCCTCCATTCAGCTCTACAAAGGCCACCTCCATAGTTACACTAATAAACCTCATATATCTTCTACGAGCTTCTATGCATGTTAATTTTTGGTCACCCTTGCAATTAATAGCCCCTAGAAATAAAATGTTACGCTCTTCAATGAACAGCCACCAATACCATCAATGCATGTCCAATTGTCCATATATCATCTCATACGATTTTCCTTCATTTAACTCTATTAAAGAAAATTCCAATCTCCTACAAGTAATCTCAATCCTTAATTTATCTCTTCTTGCATTGTCACTTATCATTCATCCATACCATACTATTGAACTTATTTCTTAACCCATCTATTTGCATCTTGCCACTGAATGTTCTTATTTCATCTTCAAACATCTTCTTAATATGTTTCTTGACTGGATACAATCATATTCATCAGCCTTCTTATAACCCTTCAACGTCAGCCACATCTTAGTATCAAATAAAACTTTCAAGCGCACCTCAATACTACAAAGCTTATGGATCCTTTAGTTCCTATGTTTCCCATCCACATTTCTAACTTAGGTGTTGTTTTCTATAAGGATTGCAATATTGTCAGAAATTCTATATTCCTAGAAATAAAATTTCCAAGCATAAAATTCATAGAAAATTTATTACCTTGTTCGGAATTAATATAATATTTCCAAGAATATAGAGTTCATATATAAAAATATGACATTTTTATTTATATCAAATTATATTTAGTGGCATTGCAATTCTAACAAAAGGCTATTGTAGTTTAGTTTGTTAGGATACTAACTAATTCTTTTGGAAACCAGAGTTCAAAACCCATGTAAGGCGCTACTATTAATTATCAAATTTATTTTTAGATTTGTTAGTTAACCGAAGTTCCGAACCCGAACCTAAACCTACTTGACTCATCCCTGACTTACCAGGACCAGACTTGAACCTAACCCGAACCCCATCCTAAACCTACTGGACACAACTCAGATCCGACAAACACGGGAGCCGTATCCATCTTACATGTAGCCCCACCCAAACCCCAACCTAAACCGGTTGGACCCAACTCGGACCCGACAGACACCATCTTGTATCCGACTTGCATGTACCCCGTAATCTGACTGGAACTTGACACAGACCCGAACAGGCTTCCCCGACCCAAAACCAAACTCGATATGTTCTACTACTTCTTATCACTCCTCTTTCCAATGAAAACCATATGTATTATGGGTATTTTGATAACTATTGTATTTTTATTAGTCTCCCTCCCACTCAAAACCTATAATCCAAGCAAGATTTATTAAACACATCTCACTTAACTCTCCCTCTAATCCAAACAAGGTTATATGTATCGTCTCCCCTCCCCCTCATTTAACTTCCTTTCACTTAACCCCACTTGACTCTGCTTATTCCCCCCCCCCCCCCCCCCCCCTCTCAATCCAAGCATACCCTTAGTCCTGATATTCTTGTTCTATAATAAAAGACGACGTACCTAGACGGCAGCATGTTGAAAGACAGGAAGACGGAGTAACATGTTGAAAGAAAAAAATGGAAGAGAATGTCATGATATTTTATAGGATAAATAAGGGATATTTATGACTTTTTAAACAAAATTCATCTATTCCCCTTGTTAACATTCCGATTTGAGAGTTGAAAAAATGGACAAAAGAAGGCTAAATAAACTCTCACTTAACCCTCTATGACTCCCCCTCCTAAACCTCCACCCTCAAACCAAGTATAGTTTTTTTTTTCCCTCACTTAACTTCCGCTCACTTAACTCTCTTCACCCTCAATCCTAGCAGACCCTAAAAGGAACACCCACAGAGAATGCAAGGAAACATCATGTACCATCCAGCCTTCAAGCAAGAACACATTCATCCTATCCTCCTATGTCATAAAGGAGTTTCTCCCACAATCTTTACAAGATCTCTAATTATCGTGAGAAAAACTCTGAATGCACTTATTCTTTCACTCTAATGTCTAATCCACCAAGTTAAAAAAAATTCCAAATGTACTGAGTCGGTACGATTGTTAATGCATTTAGGCACCCTCTTATATGCATACCAAAACAAAATTATGGCTCTATCAAATCATGATACGCAGCCACATATTTTAATAAATTTAGTGCTAGCAAAACAAATATGTCAGAAATTTTCTAAGAAATAAATCATTTTAGCTATAAGTTGGATATTATTATAAATATAATATTCTTTAAAATCTGTAGAAATGGTACTTCTAGAACTTATTACCAAACTACGGTTCTTTCTTGAAATCGTGTTTCTAGTTTTGAACTATGGTTTTGGGTCCACCTACAATTTGTATGTTTGAAGTTAGTGTTTGTTGGTAAGTTTCAGAAGTAGTAGAACATATCTTGAAAGGAAAAAAAAAAAATACAACTACTACTAATAATAATTTAAAAAAACTGTAATTTAGTATTCAAATAGCTATAGAGAAAATTAAAATTCTCCTAAACCCAACACAATAATGACCCAAAACCTAGTAGATTTGCGTTAATTAGTGGTCCCACCACAATATCTTGGTCGCTTGTTACAACTGACTAAATTGCATTATATAGTGTGGTGTGGTCCTTAGATCATCTCCAACCCTATTGTTACTTTGGAAAAAGTTGTTGCCAACAAAATTTTATTTAAAAATCTTTCTCGAATGCAATTGTGAAGTAAATTATGAAGCTTATGTGACAAAAGTTATATAAGACATTGTAAAGTTAAAGTTGGTTATCTAGTTCTATACCTTCACCTTCCTGTCATCCATTATGGATAAAAAATAAAATTTAAAAGAAGAATATAAAATGTTTTTGTACTTTTGCATTGAAGAAGATTTTTCTACTTTATTACGACAAAAAAAATATTGTTTTGGTCTGGTGCCATATAGAAATAACAACATAGGCTTGTAGATGCTTTTAAATGCAGCATATGTGATGAAAAGGAAGTAGAACAGAATATTGCCGGTGGGGTGGGCCCCATTAAGAGGAGGGGAGGGGATCTAACCTGCCGACGATGCCGTTGACGGTGACGACGAGATGGGTGGGCCGACGCCGCGTCGCCGGGCCGGTACCGGAGCCAACAGGGGCGGCCGCAACGGTGTCGGGCTGATCGCTGACGCTGGGCTTGAAGCAGCTCGCCGACATGCACCCGACGACGACGGATCTCCTCTTGCTTTTCCTCTTCTTCTTGTTCTCCATCTCTCCATTTTCAGGTACTCCATCCATCTCTGCAACTAATCTCGATCTTCTCTTTTTCGATTGGGGTTTGTTTTATACTTGCATTTGTTGTTCATTGGTTCTGGATCTGTGCCAGGAGAAGAATTGGGAGGGTGGACTCCCTTCTCTGACCGCCACTTTTCTTTTCTCCCATTTTGACCGGGCGAGTCACCGAGGAGGAAAATAGGCCAACCCCTTTGTTTATTTGTTTTCTTTTTTCTCAAATAAATCCCTTACAATATGGAATATTTAGATAAATATATAATTTATCTGCAAAAAATAAGATATTCTTAGATTTATATTGACCACGTTTTTTGGATCAAACTTTGTATTGCATTCTAAGAGCATCTCCAACCCCACACGTTAGTTTGAAAAAAATGGTTGCCATGTAGGATTCACAACTTCTTATTTTGAAATTATTTCTCCAATACAAATCTATTCTACTATATAATGTCAAAACTAGGCTTCACCGTGAAAAAATTTCGTTCCAAAAATACCCTTCAACATATTTAGTAATTAAAAAGAATACCTACAATAAATTCCACTGACAACCATTTAAGAGATGCAATAATGACAACCATTAACCTATATAATTAAAAGCAGTAGAAATAAACTAACTCATCAACATCATTCACTCCAATATACGTGCAAAGCATGTGCATATATACTAGTATAAAATAAATTGTGAAGTTGACATAGCAATGACATGTCAAAGACAATGTGAAGTTGGTTGTCTAGATATAGACAATGGACTTCACAATGCTTACTTCCACATCATCAATTATGAATATAAATATTTATATATAAAAGGAAGAAGTGAAAAAGTTGTCTTGGAAGTTGAAAAAAATAGTTTTTATTGTCTTCTCAATACTTTTGCATTGGAGAACACACTTCTATCTCATTGTCTTGTGTGAATATAATCTTGTCACACAGAAAAGACATTGGCTTGTACCTCATGCCACATAGGAATCACAACACAAAACAAGACAATAGGGTTGGAGATACTCTTACAAGAAACCTTGGTTTATTCCTACTTAATTGAATCCGACTTGTTCCTTGTTATGACTTAGAACGGACTTGTTCCTATTGACCCAACACGGCCCGACCTTAACCAACTTACCTGAATCCAACAGGAACCAGTAGACCTCGGACACGAACTTAATTGGGATCCGAACTTGGCGTAGCCCAACATGAGCTAGCCTGAACACGCATCTGAGGCCAAGTCAAACCCGAATCCAACTAACTCGAATCAGAACATGACTAATTCAAACTTGAGCCTCAACTTGACTCATCAAGACCCGAACATGACTAACCCGAACTTGGGTCGGATCCGATTAACCCAAATATAACTATAATTTAATTATTCTCATGGGAAATAAAAGTATCCATATTTTTTATGGAATAGGTTTTCCATGTTTGTGGGATGTTGTATTCCTAGGAATTATGGGTAAAAAAAAGTATAAACATGAAGCAAAATTAATTATACTTTCATTTACGTTTTTCAAAAAATTGCCAAAAATTCCTCTACCGAAGACTTCGAGTTGATCTATAAACCAATCCCAACTTACCAAACCTTCTTGTTGAGACAAAATAACTTTATCCTAAAATTTATCATTGGCGACATACCACCAGTATAATATAAAGAACAAAAACCTTCCAACAACTTTTAGCCAAAAAAAAAAAAAAATTGAATCAAGCTTGTCGCCAACATATCGGGGAGGGGGGTCGTTGAGACTTGTCACTACCCGCTCTCGTATTCCGTATTTCTACGAGTATTTTATAAGTATCATGTATCTTTATATTTATCCAGCATCGATACTGTATCCTATACTTGTATTGCTAGTACACGTATCCTATATTGGATCTATGTATCTTGATTATTGATTTCAGTGAGAGCTCCAGAGTCATACGAACAGATCGCCCGTAAGACAATTGATAGATCTAAAAGTGACTTATGTTACTGATTTAGATTTTAATTTTTGGCAAGATAATTATATGAGAGACTACTCGAGACCCCTAGCTAGACCCTGGGCATTATCCTAGACCCGTCCTATGACCCATAACTAGACTATATACCTTGAATCTCCCAAAATTAGGAATTTCTTGTCCAAATAGTATATTGGCCAGTATACTATGTGTACATTGTTGAGCACGGTCAGCATTGTTGATATGGCAAGTCAATTGCTCATTAGGTATTTGGTTTTCCTTTGGAGGGTTTGGATTGGAGGCGGTTAGGATGAGTGACTTGGCAGCTCATCTCTCTCTCTCTCTCTCTCTCTCTCTCTCATACACAATTTATTTCATTTTCTCACCACCATAGGCTTTTTCTTCCCTTTTCTTCTCCTCTTCACCAAGCACCTAGGAGCAACCTTAAAGGCTTGGTGGTGGTTTCTAAACCCACCTAGGAGGAGGAGTATAAGATGTGAACTAGGAGCTTTGGACTTTAGGTAAGTACATTTTGTACTTGTGAATTGTTTGATTTTCTTCGTATTTTGTGTCCTTAAAAGCTATCATTACTTAATTCCTCATGATTATTTATTATTTTCTATAAATTTTGTGGTGGATTTGAGGTATGGTTCATAAGTGGGGCTTTGGTTTTGAGTTTCTTTTGATTTGGGATAATTCAAGACATGGTTAAATTTGGATTCTTGGATGGACATGGGGATTTGATCAAAACCCCACACTCCCAATTGTTATAGGAGACCTATTCTAGCTACCCTTAGTTGTTAGAGTGATTTTGGTAAAGTATATATAATCAACCTGTAACCTGTGTGTCCCTTCTCACCCAATGTAACCTCACGTCTCATGTCCACAATGTCTCATGTCCATAACACGCAAGATCATGACCTCTAGCTAGTATAATGAGTCATAATGATATCTATGTATATGCAAGTCTCATATCACAAATTCTGTAAGCCTATACAGAATCACCATGAATATCTCAGAAAATTTTTTGTTACATGAATAGTATCAAGTATCCTATGGTATGATGTACTTGGTAAAGCAAGCACGCAAAGAATATGATAGTGGAATCAATTCTCTAAGTGACGTTACACGACTCAGCGTACAGCTTCGACATCCGAATCTTGTTCGGACGTTAAGAAATGTCTCACAGTCCTAAGTTGAATAGGTACATCACAGAAGTATATGGAAAGAATATACAAGCAAATAATAGCACAGGATCTTTGCAGATTTGGCAAGGTACACTTGCTTGTGTTTTGAGCTCCGTTAGTTGCTTCGATATAAGTGGAATCTCCAGGTACGTCTCCGGATGCTGAAATAAACATCAACATTATTCTCAGAATACTTAAAATAGCTAGGATTGACTATCCATAAGTCCAATTTGGACACAGGGGAAGAATTGACAGTTTCTGGACAAAGCGGGGTCCACAGGTGGCCCTACTTCGCACCAAAAAATGTGCCATAGATAAAGTTCTCCAAATTCGTCAAACTTGGTGTCTACGTGTCACGCCCTAGTCCCAAAATACGAAGGACTAAGAATACGTAATACGCCAGTCGTATGTATACGAAACTCTAATATGTTAGAAGATCGTAACACACACGTACGTTGTACATGAATATCAAATCCACAAGTGGTAATATACTGTCAACACAAGTCACACGCAATCTATATCTCATCCACAGCATAATAAAGAAATAGGAATAAATAACTGAATCTCAAATATGAAGTATCAAACAATGATAGTCGGATGGAAACAAATCCACTGCCAATCGACTATACTAAAAACTACTAAATGAGATAAGAGATCAAACTCTAATAAAAGATAAATGTCAATAAAGGAAATAGCAACTAGAATATCCATCAGCTGCAATGAATCAAAGGTACTCTGAAGGTAAGACCTCCTTGTAGAAGCATAAAAAATATGCTGGATAGCCATACGCAGCATGTTCATACAAGGCAGCGTAAAAAGATGACCTCAGAGCCATCAACTTGCAACAGAGCTTCTCCGCTGAGCACAGTGTAAAATATAAGCTCAAGGACCATCCGCGTAGTGCAATGTGACCAGGCCGCTTCAGCGTAAAAGAGGTGCTACATAGTCTTCATGGCGTAAAACCCTTCCGCTTTCAATACAGTATTGAAGTGTACGGGGAATGCTTCGTGTTCTTCGAAATGAACCTGTCAGAGCATGCAATGAACCTGACGTCTACACTCCTGACAAAGAGTACTGCACGACTACCCAGGCGACGGGTATGATGATGGCGCGATATTGTAACCTAGGCTGTCATTTACTGTCATTTCCTTTACGTAAACCACTTTTACACATACGAAGGAATACGCTGCCTAGTTTTACACGGGCGGATGTGAGCTGTTTACGCTCCGCAGAAGATAAACAGCCTGCCACGTCAAAAGCTGCGCTTCGTACAGGGCTCGAGGCACGTCTCTGCATTTTATGCACAGAGCGGTGACAGTTTCTCAAGGCACGTCTCTGCATTTAAAGCACCGAATACTGACAGATGCCCGAGGCACGTCTCTGCACTTGAGGCACAGAAGGGTGGTAGACCTTTAAACCACGCCTCCTCATTTAATGAGCAGGATAATGGCAGATCTCCGCATTTAATGCAGGAGATTTGATTAAATGTCACCGAACCGTCGTCTAGTGGCATCCCCTTTGCGTAATCTACTCTTACGCATATAAGGGAATACGTTGTCCAGTTTTACACATGCAGACGTGAGCTTCTTACGCTCCGCGAAAAGCAAACAGACCGCCACATCAGCAGTCACTCTTCGTACAGGATTCGAGGCGCGTATCTGTATTTAATGAGCAGAATGATGGCAAATCTTAAAGACATGCCTCTGCATTTAATGCACAGGATGGGGGCAGATCTCTGCATTTAATGCAAGAGATTTGATTATATCTCCAAGAACCGTAATTTCGGCTAAAACGTCCACATCGTCTCGGCTTCTACGCCTGCTCGGCTTCTACGCCCACTCGGCTTCTACGTCCACTCGGCTTCTATGCCCACTCGGCTTCTACGCCTCCTCGGCCTCTATGACCACTCGGCTTCTATGCCCACTCGGCTTCTATGCCTACTTGGCTTCTATGCCTACTCGGCTTCTATGCCTACTTGGCTTCTATGCCATGGTGATAGTCATTTGGCTTCTACGCCAACCTCTTCTACACAAGGGATAACTACCTACGTAGCTTCTATGTCGTGATCTTCGTAGCAGATATACGCGTTATGTCCCTTAGTTGGACGCGCGTCACATGCTCACTCAAAAGATCATTTATACGCAGGCATTGGTTATTTTAAACCGTCGTGTAAAAGGGTGCTGTACTTTCTACTACTCGGTTTCTACGCCGACTGTGTGGTCACTGTCACTAAAACTCTATAAATAGAGACCTCTATCAATGAGAAAAAAGGTCGACAAATTGGAGGGTCAAAGAAGTTAGGTCTGAAAACTGATCAAGAGATCCAGTACCAGATCCAACGGTCGAGAGAGAGAGAGAGAGAGAGAGAGAGGAGAATCCAGAGCTCAGGCAAAGAGAAGGGATCGACGACTTTGGCATCAGGCATCCACCCTCTTTAGCAACCTTCGAAGCTGCTACCTGTCTTCCACGGCACTTCTTCAACATCGTGTGGTCCAAGGGCTAAAGTGATCGACTGCAGATCAGACACCTATAGCAATATTCACCCAGATTAAATAAATTGTACTTAGACATCCTCGTGTAGGATCAAATTTGTACAATCTTGTTTGTAAACAAAAAAGAAGGGCGAATCTTCGCACAAGACCTCATTTTCTGCATTCATCAAATCTTTTCTCGTTTATTATCCTAAACAAGATGGCGACTCTGCTTGGGATGTCTTTCTCTTCTGATGAGGAAGCTATTGCTCAACACAATGCGGTATCCGTGGGATCCGTAAAGAAGACACTGGTCGTCCAGTTCGACCAGTCGGCCTACGAAGACATGCTTCGAGCAGGGGGTAGCTCTCACTCCCTCTCCGTCCAAAGCAACAGGAAGCTGCGCAAGGTCTGGATGCCCAAGACATCCTCTGCCATTCCTGTGGACTCTCCGATCTCTCCGATCTCTTCGACCAATGAGGTTGTAGCTTTGCTCCCTCCGCGCCTTGCACGTAAAATTCAGTCGCCTGTCTCTGGCAGGACCGACAAAACTTCTGGCAAAGCCTCAGCGCTAACACAGAAGTATAATCCGCGCCTTGCGCGTAAAATTCAGTCGCCTGTCTCTAGCAGGACCAACAAAACTTCTGGCAAAGCCTCAGCGCTAACCCAGAGGTATAATCCGCGCTCTGCGCGTAAATTTCAGTCTCCCGTCCCTGGCGGAACAGACAAAACTTCTGACAATGTCTCAGCGCTAGTCCAGGAGCCTAAACCGCGCTCTACGCGTAAATTTTAGTCTCCCGTCCCTGGGGGAATAGACAAAATTTCTGATGATGCCCCAGCGCCAAATCAGGAATCACAAACGCGCTCCGCGCGTAAAAATGTATCTGTCTTCCGGGGAAAAGCAGGTGATCCCTGTAATCTACGCAAGGGAAAGCATGCGGCGGACTACTCAACTTCACGCCAGCAAGGGAACAGCATGCCTGCCCTCCGGATTATGCGAGATGCTGATGGCCGAATGAGGACATCCTCAGCTTTACGCCAACCAGAGCAGAGCCCCAAATTATGCCATGAGAAGCCACTCAGCGTAAAGAAAGCTCAATTTACGGAAAGACACCCTCCTCGGGGATTATCCGCCACCCAGATGGCCAACCTATTGTATACAGGTGGCACAGGGAAAATTGTGGTTCCCAACATCCTCATGCCCACTAATGAGAACAGAAAGGACAAATCTTCTTCTTCTGCAACTCCTCCTGACCTGCACAATTATCTGATCCAGAAACACAAAAACGAGGATCATAAACAGGCTTCAGTTCCCCTAACGGTCAAACGCGGGGAGATCTTGTGGGAGGATGCTTCAACATCTAATGTCGTCATGACAGGTGGACCACGTGAAGATTCCATCTTTATTATTCCTCCAACTCACGACGACCAACATCCAATAGTCTTCGATCGCATGCAAAGCAGCCCGATCATACAGGAAGAATTTCGCGAGTCTGAAACTGGCAGAATACAAATCCACAGATATAGCCCGCAAGCGTTAAAAATTATACAAAATATGGGTTATGATTTGAAGCTAAAACCAGGCCTCAACAATGGAAAGGGCAGACGAACACCACTGCATGGTAATTCTTACCGTCAACAAGCTCGTTTTGGGTTGGGGTATACTGCATCTCTTGCGAAACCCAAATCTTCAAGGTCTAGTCCTGTACAACCAGAGGCAGCTCCTTCTAAATCAGCTTCTGTAGACAGATGCCACGGCATGTCTAGGGGTAGCCTACCTCGGCAAAACAGGGCGACGTCCCAAGCTGGGGGTAGAATTCCCTCAAGATCCGAAGATGATGCAACGACGACGATCTTCCCGCAAGACCGTAAAATTCAGGCATCAGGAGCCCGAAGACCAAAAGGGACTTTCTCCTTCAATGAAGACGACATCATTGAAATCTTCGATATGTTGATGAAAGAGCGCAAGCTTCAGCTACCCAACATCAGACATCCTGAGAGGGCTGGCAAAATGGATGACCCAGATTATTGTCTCTTCCATCGGTACACTCATCACCCCACAAGGGCATGCTATGTGCTAAAAAAGAAAATTTAGGAGTTGATCGAGGCCAAGGTCATCACTTTGAATCTGTAAACAAGGGGACGGTCCTTACCAATTGGATTTTCATTCTTTTTTACGTAATAATTTGCTCTCTTCAAAAATGTACCTGAGGAAGAGTCCCTAAAAAAGTCTCTCCAATGGATTCTTCAAGACTATCCTCACTCAAGAAAAATACTCCACAGTGAGTTGTCCAGACATAAGCTTATGTTCATCATCCAAGCATTTCATTTCTTAAACCAGAAGTTTGTCATGTTCATATTACCTCTAAACAAACCTTCTTGGTTTTGACTATCGATTATCACGTCGGTTGTCATCTCAACTTAGCGCCCATACTTAACTCTAAGTACGCCAGTGGTGTTAGGTCCACAAAGACTGCCATGTCCATATTACCTCTGAGCAGATATGCACCTCCATCCCCGATGGAATTGCATCCCAGAAGTTTGTCATGTTCATATTACCTCTGAACGAACTCTTCGAGTTTTTGGCTATCGATTATCACATCGGTTGTCATCTCAACTTAGCGCCCGTACTTAACTCTAAGTACGCCAGTGGTGTTGGGTCCACAAAGACTGCCATATCCATATTACCTCTGGCAGGGCTTGTCCCGAACCTATTATTTGCACTCTCGTGCGCAACGAATAATAGGTCTGACGAAGAACCCGTGGCGTGTCCTCAATGCCACAGTGTAATGGAGGTGATCCCAAATATTACTTTCACTCAAGACGACATGCTGTTAAAACATAACAGGCATGACAGACCCCTCTATTACACCGGGTACATCAGTTCCATGGAGGTCGACCGGATACACATAGATCCGGGATCGTCGATCAGCATCATTCCTCATAGTCTGCTCAGACCGCTGAGGATTCCTACCAGCGAATTGGCTTACACCACCACTACGATCGTGGGGTTCAACGCCGAAGAAGTAAGCCATTGGGGAAGATTCGCCTGAGGATCCAGATTGGCAACCTCAGATCTGTGGCTACATGTTACGTCATCGATTCAGAGGTGTCCTACAATATTTTGCTGGGTAGACCTTGGATCCACGACCACAGCATCGTTCCTTCAACTCTACACCAATGCTTCAAATATGTAGACGCCCGAGGAATAGTGCAAACGAAGATTGCTGACCTGAACCCATTCAAAGGAGTAGAATCCTACTACTCTGATGCCGTGTTGTACTCTCAAGACTGCACGGAAAAGGTGTCAGCCGAAGCAGAGAAGGAATCCCACCGGAAGCCAGAGCAACCCTCTGCCAAGCAACCTCTGTCAATCAAGGTGAAAGGACGGACTACTCGTCCAAAAGCCATAGAGCCTACGACGATCCACCTGAACGAGACCAGACCAGGAAAAGGGGGTGATCCTCTAGTGATCACTTCGAACCAGAAGCCTCCATCCTTAATCATCAACCTCCGGCGCAGCAAACAGCCGAGTGATGTAAATACAACCGGGAACGGAGTTTTAGATGATAATAAACATCCACTTTTCCAGTATATTGAGGCCCAAATTCCGAATTAGGAATCCTCTCCCTACGACGATATAGAACCTATAGCGCAAAAATTCTTGGAAGCTATAGATTCCTATCACCCGTATATATGGGAAGTGGCGTCATCATCCAATGTCACAACGACATACGGACTGCATGAGGATTCTATCTTCATTGTCCCGCCTACTTACAGCAGTCAGCATTCGATAGTCTTCGGCCGCATGCGCAATGAACCGACGGTGCAAAAGGATTCTTCCGACGACGATGCCGGTAAAATACAGATTCACAGATACAGCCCGCAAGTTCTGAAGATCATGCAAAA
The DNA here is from genome assembly GCA_036927795.1 of Iris macrosiphon. Classification (NCBI taxonomy): domain Eukaryota; kingdom Viridiplantae; phylum Streptophyta; class Magnoliopsida; order Asparagales; family Iridaceae; genus Iris; species Iris macrosiphon. The sequence goes on from JAYESA010000018.1 coordinate 80,568,572, forward strand.
TATGGGTTATAACTTGAAGCTGGAACCGGGTCTCAACTACGGGAAAGGCAGACGAATGCCGCTGCACGGAAATCCCTACTATCAACGAACTCATTTCGGGTTAGGGTATACCACCTCCCTCGCAGCTCCTGAGTCAAGCGAGGATATCTTTTCCTCCTCTCAAAACGGCTCAGCGCCCTACGACTCATCTCATGCTCTCGAACGAACATTATCAGTAAATATGGTAGTGACGGATTCCTTCGAATCAGACGAACAAGAATCCGAACCATTTGAGAATGACGCTTGGGCTCAGCAAATGGATACACAATGGGAGTTCCGCTTCGAGCAGGGAGAACCTCCCACTAAAGACAAAGTTATCCAGATTGACGTTGGGGATGAACTTTTGCCAAAGCCGATATTTATCAGTAACAATCTTTCCGAAGCAGAAAGGGAAGAAGCTATCCAGATGATAAAAGAATATATCGACGTCTTTGCGTAGAATTATGAGGACATGCCAGGCCTTGATCCAAAGGTAGCTACTCATAGGCTCAACATATTGCCTGATTCGAAGCCTGTGAAGCAACACCAACGTCGGTTCCGCCCGGATATGATGGACGTCATTGAAGCTGAAGTCAAGAAGTTGATAGCATGCGGCTTCATCCGAGAAGAACAACATCCTAATTGGGTCGCCAATGTTGTCCCGGTCATGAAGAAAAATGGGAAAATACGAGTCTGCATCGATTTCCGAGATCTGAACGCAGCCTGCCCCAAGGATGAGTTTCCTCTTCCCATCACAGACGTCATGATTGACAATACTAGCGATTTTGAACGTATGTCTTTCATGGACGAATTTTTAGGATATAATCAAATCAAGATGCATCCTGAAGACGAGAAGCACACTGCCTTCCGGACACCACTGGGAGTATATTGCTATACGGTCATGCCCTTCGGATTGAAGAATGCCGGGGCTACGTACCAACGGGCTATGAGTAACATATTCTATGAACATTTACGCAAGACAGTAGAGTATTACGTGGACGACGTAGCTGTCAAAAGCTGCCTCAAGGATCATCACATCCAAGACTTGAAGACAGTAGTTGAATTGATGCGCCAACATCAACTCAAAATGAATCCTACAAAGTCCTTTCTGGGTGTATCTAGTGACAAATTTTTGGAATTTGTCATTACCGCCAAAGGCATTCAAGTAGACCCTGATAAAGTCAAGGCCATCTTAGAAATACGACCGCCCCGCAATCTGAGGGAGCTCAGGGGATTTCAAGGTCGTCTGGCTTATATCCGGAGATTCATATCCAACCTCTCGGGGAGATGCAAGCTCACTTCCAGGAGCCTCAACACCAAGGATCCGGAGAGGACGATTAACCATCTTCTTCTTCCTCTTACGAGGGGAAGTCTCCTTCGGAGTAGGGGCCCTTCGCTTCCCAGAAATCACCAAAGGGCCTGCAGGCAGAGGAACTTCACCCCTCGATACCGCCACCAGAGGCTCATCTGGATTGATGAACTCCTCACCCTCGTCAGAAGAGACCGAGGGGACTTCAACTCTTCCCCCAGACTTGGAAGAGGGCACCCTAAAACTTCCATGCATATCAAAATCGCGATGGAAGGTGTTCGTTACCACATAGAACTGGGCATACGAGTGCATGATGCGCAGCTCCGTGGAGAGTGTAATAACCGGCACGGTAAAAATTGCTCCAGTACAACCCATGAGAAAATATCGCCATTCTCTCGCTCCATCAATGAGTCCACCCCTGGACCAGAAGATGGTGACGGCATTGCCCACGTGCAACTGATCATACCCAAACTGCCTGGCAAACCGACTAGGCAGGTAGGGCTCCAAGAAGCAATGGTCTTCACTCCTGTACATTAGATGGGAAGGTCTAATACAGACCAACCAATTAAAAGCTTCAGGAGAAAGATTGGTCTTCTCTCTACCGGAATCTTCAAGCCTAATCCCCGATTGGTTGCGATGTACGGAGGGGACAGTGCAGAAGAGCTTCCAGCTGTGACTGAGGCCCAGCGCCCGCCGACAGTCTAGAACCGTGGTCACATTCCAGGAAGATTTCTGATAGTTCAGCAAGAAACTAGCCCTCGAACTACTGCCGGAGCCGGGAGACATAACCCTGGGGTTATGAAGAATTAACCATCCCATCAGATACAAGTATGGTAATTCTATCCTGGGAAAGCTATCACGCCGAGTCTCATCGGCGAGCAGCCCGTCAGTCATGGCCCTCAGGCTGGCTTGAATACGGCACACCATGGCAGGGAGCAAGCCCAGTCTTGCACCGAACACCAGACGCACTGCAGGCCACATCGTGTTGCAGTGAATACGGTCCGCAGATGCGATGCCAGGTATCACCACTCGGCGCAGCCATATGGAGAGGAAGCCAGCCAGTTGAGCTTCCCTGGACAGAGGCCTACGGCAGCGCCTCAAATAACTATAGGCCTTAGTGCCTACAGGATACTGTCCTATCCCTTCGTCGAGGATCAAGTCCGAAGCCCCAGCATCCACTATGAGATCGTCGACTACCTGAGCATTAAGCACGCTCAGAGGATTCACAGGCAGATCCTTGCCCTCCAATACCTTCTCCGGCTTAGCAGTCCTAGACCGGTGAAAGAAGAGGTAGGACGTCCATTTGCTGATGTGAGCCAAATCTGAGGGCTCATCATAAAAAGTGGTGCAAGAGAGATAGTGGCACATCAGCTCCTGATATACTTCCACTACCCGAGGGTCTGAATCCCAAGCTCCCTGTTCGTGGGAACATACTCTTCATATGGAGTATCCCCCATCGGCAGTCTCGAGATCTCTGCCATCTCATGGAGGGCCAATCCCAACTCCCCCAGTGGAGTGGCAAAAGTCCCGGTGAGCGAAATATATCGCTCCATCAGTGCCAGGAACAGGTTAGGGTTAGGAGGTAACCCAACACTGGTAGCACTCACAGCTGCAAACAGACCGATGTTCTCCAACTCGGTCTGAAAATGCTTCAAGGCCCAATCAACTAAGCGAGCCCATCGAAGGTTTGAAGGGTGATCCACCCACCGCACCGAGGGTTCACCTTAGGGTATACTCCCCCGTGCCCCATAAAATCATTACAGAAAGTCGATAATTGGACCGGCTGGATCACCAAGCTGTCTTCACTCGGGACACTGTCCGGGTACAGTCCCCTGAACACCGTCACATTACCGGAAGGACGGCTAACAAATGACCCCTGGTCAGCTCCTTTCAGATGAAAGATCTTCCCAGGTCTGCCGTGAAGATCGGGAGTCAGCGTCCACGACATCTTCCTGGGATGTATGGCATGGAAGAAAGCCGAGAGGGGATAGTCTCTCGGCATCTTGGGCAGATACAAAACCAAGCTCCCGGCAGGGAAAACCCAGAGTTCTCTCTTGGGCTTCGTCTGGGACTGCTTGTCAATCATGTCCCCGAAGAGGAAGGCCGGCTTTATGTATTGGTCCCCATCTATATACGTCAGGGGCTCACCGTTGATCATGCTCAGCAGCATTTGCTCGTCCTGAGCCGATATCAGAATCTCCCCTCCTTCCGGATACTGCGGCCCGGAGATAGGAAATGTCACGTGTGACAGATCCTCCAGATAGTTGGAGTGCAGCATCCCTACGGCAGAACCATCACATCGGCTAGCGGAGACACATGCAAGTTAACTGCAAGAGTGTAAGAAAAATACTTCAGTTCCTATAACTAGACATTACAGATCTTGCAGCACACGCCAAAAATCAACAGTCTGTGCTTTACGCCAAGACCGTAAAAACTTGACCATTACACTGGAATCAATTTCCTAAAGCGTAAAATTTTAAGGCTGGCAGTATACAGTCTGTGCTTTACGCCAGACTGATAAAGTTGAGGTATTACGCCAGAATCTTCATCCAGAAGCGTAACACTCAAATTTTATACACCAACTTTCGACAGTCGAAGCTTTCACGCCGGACTGCGAAAGTATGGAGTTTTTGCACTGACACATTAGAAATGTGGGCGTAAAATATGAAACGTCTCTGTGCATCATCTTCCTCAAAGAGGCTATCAGCACAGGAGACGACCTAGCGCGGTCACGTACAACGTGTGCGAAGGATTTTCGGTCGTTCTTCTTTATCCCAAATGCTCTACCTTTTAGGCCGGGTGTACTGCTCGTCGGCGGGATACTTCGCTCAGAAGGAAGTTCGTCTTGCCCGACCGAAGACGCTCTCACTTGAGCGAAAGAACGAGAAGAAGAATCAACCTTCTTTCCCTTAGTGGAGAAGGATTGTTTCGAGGCTATTACTGGAAACTTCGAAATCTCGGAGAAGAAACGAAGAAAAACTCGAACAGACGAAGGCTTTCTTTCGCAGAAGACGGATGAAAACTTTTTCTCTCAGAAACTTGGGGTATATATGGAGTTCAGATAGACTCCTCGAATCCCGAACCAAATATCCTAATTAATAATCCGGTTATGATTGGGTACTACGTCAGCCTATCACTCAGAGAAGGCGGACAGTTAGCGAATTCGAAAAGTTTTTCTTGCGAGGAAGATACGTGGTTTTTACGCTAAGGGGCTTTTTACGCTCGACAGCTACAGATCTACGGTTTTACGCTCACAGGCTATAAGTCTATGGTTTTACGCCCGGATGCCTTTGTGCTCGGTAGCTTTTACGCTCGAGAGGCTACAAACCTATGACTTCACGCTCAGCAGCAACAAATCTATGATCTCACGCTCGGTGGCTTTTTACGCTCAGAGGCAACAGATCCATGACTTCACGCTCGGAAGATTTTCTTTTCAGAAGCTACCAATCTACAGTTCTGCACCAAGGAGTTTTCTACGCTCGACAGCTACAAATCTACGGTTTTTACGTTCCAATGGCTACAAGTCTATGGTTTTACGCCCGGATGCCTTTGTGCTCGGTAGCTTTTATGCTCGAGAGGCTACAAACCTATGACTTCACGCTCAGGAACTACAAGTCTATGATTTCACGCTTGGTGGCTTTTTACGCTCGGAGGCAACGAACTTATGATTTCACGCTCCACGACTTTCCGCACATTTGAAAGATGCACAGGCCAGTACAGTACATCTGAACGATTCTCAAGGTGGTCAATTACAGGAGTTCACACAGAAGATACTCCTTCTTGACCTCAAGATACCCTAAGTACCCGAAGCATACAGAGTTCAACATTAAAAAATTACTCTTCTTCATGGGTCAATTCGAAGTTCATCCAAAATCAAGTCTGAATATTTCGTCTACAGAATCAAGATGGCGACTCAGTTTGACAGCCAGTTCTTGCCCTGTTCGAAGGGATTTTCAAGAAATCATTCTTGAAGACGACGGTCTGAACAAAAATTCTGTTTATCAGAAGTAAAGAACAGTTCAGAATTCTACGCGGTTCCTAACAGCAGGACAGTTCAAACACTCGACTGCTAAGCGGCTTTCTGCGCATCGTTAGTTATGCGTAAAAGACAGGACAGGACCTAGCTCTCTTTGTACACAGAGTCGGCGTAAAGAAATCAGGCGTGTCGAAGCTACACATATTCAGACTCCACAGCAAGAGTATGGCAACATGATCATATAAAGAAGAAAACGATCTTATTAAAATCACGATTACATATGAGGGAAATCCAGTCTACAAGGGTTTTTTTCTCCATTTTCGTGGTTACTTATGAGGGAAATCCCGTCTAAAAAGGGTTTCTTATTTTCATTTAAAGATCGCGCCCAGAATCTGTTTCGGCCAGGTTCTCGCATGGGCAGCATTCTTCATCCTCCAGCAGCCAGTCGTTGACCGCAACACGACTGACATATGATCAACAGCGGGAGGATACAAATGGGCATAGACCCATACCGCCAACAGAAGAAAAGCAGAGTAAATCTGCTTTCTTATATCCCGTGCCACGGAGGTAACGGGAGAAGGTACCGCTTGCAAGCGGCATGGCAAAATACGACCCTTCTTCTCTCCCGAAGAACCATCATACAAAGTTGCTGATTATCCCGAGCAAAGGAGGCTATGATATCCTTCCATGATCCATCGTTGCAGAGGACATTTGCTCGAAGATACCGTCTTTTTTGGTTCCTTACATGCTGGAAGAGCATGATCTTCTTCTTCTTTAAATCGACCCGACGAACTCCGGCCATCATCTCTGTATGATGAAGGAAGTGTGGGAAGAACAGGAGAACTCCTCAGCCATTTTATAGGCGAGAGAGAGAGCACCGATCCCCAATAACTCCGCCATAAAGTCAGCCATGAAAGAACGTGTCAGGCTTGACCGTTTTAGGCTCCACTCAGAGCATTTTGAGTTACGAGAAACGGTTCATGCTTCATTCAAAGCGTTTCAAATTACGAGGAATTTAAAAGCTTTGAAGGGGGTCTTGTAGAAGCATGAAAAATACGCTGGATAACCATACGCAGCATGTTCATACAGGGCAGCGTAAAAAGATGACCTCAGAGACATCAACTTGCAACAGAGCTTCTCCGCTGAGCACAGTGTAAAATATAAGCTCAAGGACCATCCGCGTAGTGCAATGTGACCAGGCCGCTTCAGCGTAAAAGAGGTGCTACATCGCCTTCATGGCGTAAAACCCTTCCGCTTTCAATACAGCATTGAAGTGTACGAGGAACACTTTGTGTTCTTCAAAATGAACCTGTTAGAGCATGCAATGAACCTGACATCTGCACTCCTGACAAAGAATACTGCACGACTACCCAGGCGGTAGGTATGATGATGGCGCGGCACTACAACCCAGGCTGTCATTTACTGCCATTTTCTTTACGTAAACCACTTTTACACATACGAAGGAATACGCTGCCTAGTTTTACACGGGCGGATGTGAGCTGTTTACGCTCCGCAGAAGATAAACAGCCTGCCATGTCAAAAGCTGCGCTTCGTACAGGGCTCGAGGCACGTCTCTGCATTTTATGCACAGAGCGGTGACAGTTTCTTAAGGCACGTCTCTACATTTAAAGCGCCGAATACTGACAGATGCCCGAGGCACGTCTCTGCACTTGAGGCACAGAAGGGTGGCAGACCTTCAAACCATGCCTCCTCATTTAATGAGCAGGATAATGGTGGATCTTTGCATTTAATGCAGGAGATTTGATTAAATGTCACCGAACCGTCGTCTAGTGGCATCCCCTTTGCGTAATCTACTCTTACGCATATAAGGGAATATGCTGTCCAGTTTTACATAGGCAGACGTGAGCTTCTTACGCTCCGCGGAAGGCAAACAGACCGCCACATCAGCAGTCACTCTTCGTACAGGATTCGAGGCGCGTATCTGCATTTAATGAGTAGAATGATGGCAAATCTTAAAGACAGGTCTCTATATTTAATGCACAGGATGGGGGCAGATCTCTGCATTTAATGCAAGAGATTTAATTATATCTCCAAGAGCCGTAATTCCGGCTAAAACGTCCACATCGTTTCGGCTTCTACGCATGCTCGGCTTCTATGCCCACTCGGCTTCTACGCCCACTCGGCTTCTATGCCCACTCAGCTTCTACGCCTCCTCGGCCTCTATGACCACTCGGCTTCTACGCTTGCTCGGCTTCTACGCCCACTCGGCTTCTATGCCTACTTGGCTTCTATGCCATGGTGACAGTCATTTGGCTTCTACGTCAACCTCTTCTACACGCTTCTATGCCGTGATCTTCATAGCATATATACGCATTTTGTCCCTTAGTTGGACGCGCGTCACATGCTCACTCAAAAGATCATTTATACGCAGGCATTGGTTATTTTAAACCGTCGTGTAAAAGGGTGCTGTACTTTCCACTACTCGGTTTCTACGCCGATTGTGTGGTCACTGTCACTAAAACTCTATAAATAGAGACCTCTATCAATGAGAAAAAAGGTCGACAAATTGGAGGATCGAAGAAGTTAGGTCTGAAAACTGATCAAGAGATCCAGTACCAGATCCAACGGTCGAGAGAGAGAGAGAGAGAGGAGAATCCAGAGCTCAGGCAAAGAGAAGGGATCGACGACTTTGGCATCGGGCATCCACCCTCTTTAGCAACCTTCGAAGCTGCTACCTGTCTTCCACGGTACTTCTTTAACATCGTGTGGTCCAAGGGCTAAAGTGATCGACTGCAGATCAGACACCTATAGCAATATTCATCCAGATTAAATAAATTGTACTTAGACATCCTCGTGTAGGATCAAATTTGTACAATGTTGTTTGTAAACATAAAAGAAGGGCGGGTCTTCGCACAAGACCTCGTTTTCCGTATTCATCAAATCTTTTCTCGTTTATTATCCTAAACACTCCTCAGTTTGGTATGAAGCATCAGGTCCTGGTCCGTACTCCTGTTGATAATCTTGCAAGTCTATACCTGGAAAGGGACCAGGTCCTCAGAGGGACATAACAAGATACATAGAAGCATGCCCATAAAGTACTGAAAATAAACATCCAATGGGTCAGCTAACCATCTATGTGAATGCACTTTGAGAACAACTTTCCAACAAGTGGGCTATCTGGCTAAAATAGGATTGGCATGATTCTCTCGGAGATTCATGGGCCTAAAAAGCATGTCATCTTTTGAACGCCAGAGGCCGCTGATAATAATAATATATATAGTGGTCATCATGATCGCGCATCTCCGACAGAGCGTACGGGTTACACAAGAAAAGTGCAAAGGAGCCCAAACATCTTACTTGTTGTTCTCCCCATCCCATGCTCTAAGCATGTCACATCCATGACACGATGAAACCTCTAAATAACTGCCAGGTCTTCTATCATGCAATTTTTATCAGCAGTTATTCCTATCCGTCGCATGTCCTATACGTACTAGTGGCCAGCCGAGTACGCAAGTCTGTGTCCTACATGAGACTCACACTCGTGTAAATACAGTGCCATGGCCAATAAAACATAAGAATGCCTCATGATAATGCGGTGGTCTCATAAACTAGGTCGACATGCATATATATAAATAAAAATAGAATACGACGCCACCGTCGTTTCACCCAAGTTATTCTTGGACGCGCAGTTCATATAGCATTTAAAATATATGAACTAAATGACAGAATAAAATACATGCATCATATGGAATGTAAATCACAGTACAATGGCAAGGTATACTTGCTTGGCAAGCAATCTGTATAGTGTAAGCGTCCAATCGTCAAGTACATAGGATCAAAAACTAAGGCCTCCGAATAAACATCTTCGGATGCTGAAATAAATATCACCAACATTCCCAGAATCAGTGAGATAGCTAGAAAACACTATTCTTTCGTCCAATTTGGACACAAGGGCAAAATAATAATTTTGGGTCAAAGCGGGGTCCACATGTGGCCTACTTTGTACCAAAATACTTGCCAGGGGTAAAGGTCTCTAAATGGGACAAATTATAGGTCAAACAAATTCTAAACGTCAGTACAAACTCAATGGTATGTCCAATTTTGGATTCCGGTGAGCCGAACACAAATTTGCCCTAAAAGTCAACCGTAGGGCCCACAAATAGGCGGCTTGGTCAACTGTCTCGAAATCGTATAAAACTTAGGTCACAGGACCAGCGTGATACCACGAATCCAATGGCGTAAGTTTTGTCGTATTCCGATGAACATACACAAAATGGTGCGATATTTTACAAAAGTTATGATATAGGGACTTTTCACGGATACGGGTTGATTTCGACGCGCACACACGTCCAAATCAGTTTTCGTGAAAGCCCACACGTCAGGACATACCATACGCGCCTTTTCATGCAATTGGTACATGACGGGGCAGTCCCGTTTGGTGGGGCGCGCTCCGTATCACAATTTCTAAGGTTTAAAAAATAAGTTTTTTATGATTTTTAACCCAGTTTAACTCTATATTTAATACAAAATAAAATAATCTAATTAACAGAGAATGATCTTGGTTATATAGTCTTCACATAGCAAAAAGTAGATTTAGATTTGGATGTCTGTGGTGGAAGATATTAGTCTCTAAACATAGGTGGTTGAACAGTTTTCTGCAGTTTAAAATTATGTGGTTTTCTTCAACTTGGCCTTGATTTCTACCTAGTGTTAAGCGTTGTTCGATGGAAACTAATTTACAGAGTTGGAAGGAGGATAGGTCGTGAACATACCGGTGAAGACGGCTCAGAAATTGGTCGAGCGACGAGGCGGGAAACAACGCGTGAAGTAGGGCACGTTGTTGCTCAATTTTGTCGCGGACGCTCGCGCGGGTGACGCGAACGCTCGCGCGGGTGACGCGGACGCGAGCAGCGACGCTGGATCCAGGCGGCTGCGCGGCGGTCTCAGGTCGGCGTCGGATTGGGGGTGAGTAGGTTTAGGGTTAGGGTTTGTTGTATAAGATGTATATATATAGAGAGAGAAGGGGCGGTCGGGTGATTAGATGGGAAGGAGGCGGGTTTACTTGCTCGCGGGGTTGGGGCTTAGGTCGCTTTGGCTTAGGTTTGGACGTGTGGGCTTAGGAATAGATAAGGGATTATGGTTTAGGCTTAGGGTTTAGCTTAGAGATTAGTCTTAAGGGATTTAGTATTAGGTTTTAATTCTTTTTCTTTTTATTTATACTATTTATTATTACTATTTATTTACATATGTATATATGGTATAAAATTTTAGAAAATTTATATAGCACATAAAAATAATCTATCATTCTTCTACAAAGATTTCCTACATAAAATAAAATAAGATAAAATAATAGTTTTGTTCCATACAATTCTATATGAGTAGTTACCTAGGTAATTAATCCAATTAAATTCTATTTTCTAATTAACTAAGAAATAATGTAATTAAGTTAAATAAATAATTAAATAATTATAATATTTAAAATTAGGGGATTTTACATTCTATCCAACTTATAAAAAATTTGTCCTCGAAATTAAAACTAAGCCACGATAGAAAAATCAAAGATGGTATAAGGTAGAAATGAACGAGATAAATTCATACCTCGGTCTACGAACAGATACAAAAAATGTTTGCGCATGTCGTCCTCGCGCTCCCAAGTGGATTCTCCTGGCGCGCAATGCTTCCTTGCCACACGGACCAAGGGAATAGACTGGTTCCTCAACACTTTCTCTCAAACGATCAAGGATCCCCATGGGTTGCTCTTGGTATGACAAGTTTGGCCCAATGGTGATCTCAGAATGGTTGAGAACATGACTGCTATCTGCCACATATTGCATAAGTTGCGACACGTAGAATACATCATGTACTCCCTCAAGGGAAGGTGGTAGCGCAAGTCGATACGCCACTTCTCCCACTCTTTTTAGCACGTCAAATGGTCCAATATACCTTGGGCTCAACTTGCCACACCCTCCGAATCGGATAGTGCCTCGGGTAGGTGATATCCTCAAGAAGACATATTCGCCCTCTTTGAACTCCAAGGGACGACGATGAAGGTCTGCCCACTGCTTCTGCCTGTCTTGCGCTGCTCGCAAGTGCCCTTGTATCTTCTTCACTGTCTCTACGGTGTTGACTACCATCTCTGGTCCCAGAATCTGACATTCTCCCATGTTACTCCAACACATGGGAGACCTACACTTTCTTCCATACAACGCTTCAAATGGAGCCACCTGGATGCTCGCTTGATAGCTATTATTGTAAGAAAACTCCATAAGATGTAGGTGGTCCTCCCATGATCCTCCAAAGTCTAACATACAAGCCCTCAACATATCCTCCAGTGTCTGAATAGTACATTCGAACTGCCCATATGTCTGCGGGTGATAAGATGTACTGAACTTCAGACGAGTCCCAAGACTCTCCTGCATGCTTCTCCAAAAGTGAGATTGAAACGCGAATCCCTGTCTGACACAATGCTGACCGGAATATCGTGTAACCTCATGATTTGCCTCATGTATAAGTCAGCCAAAACTTCTGTAGACTGGCCAACTCTAAAAGGCCAAAAATGTGCGAACTTGGTGAGTCGATCCACTATTACCCATACTGCATCTCTCCCACTTGGACTCTTTGGAAAACCTATGACAAAGTCCATAGTGATGTGCTCCCACTTCCACTCAGGAATCGAAAGTGATTGCAGTAGCCATGTTGTTCTCTGATGCTCCGCCTTTACCAGCTGATATATTAGACATTTGGCTACAAAGCGAGCTATCTCTATTTTCATTCCATGCCACCAAAAGTGCTGTCGCAAGTCCCGGTACATCTTGGTGCCTCCAGGATAAATATAATATATCAAACTATAAGCTTCTGCCATCAGCTCATGTCGAATCTCTCCATTGGGAACATATAGGCGATCACCACATCGTAATATCCTGTCATCATGAATGTGCAATCCCGTCTACTCTCTGACCTCTGTCCTTTCTTTCAATCCCCTGAATCTGGCGTCCGTAGGCAAAGCTGTCTTGATCCTCTCTACTAGTGATGACTGTACTTACAAGTTGGCTAATATCCCATCTGCTCCGGGTAATACCACTTTTATGCAAGCTCTTGCAAGTCCTCCAATAACTTCCTCTGTGTCGTCAAGAAGTAAGCTGCTGGTTTTTGGCTTAACGCGTCTGCTACTATGTTAGCCTTGCCCGGGTGATAATGCAGCTCTATCTCAAAATCCTTCATCAACTCAAGCCACCGATGTTGCCTCATATATAGCTCCTTCTGCATGAAGACATACTTAAGGATTTTGTGGTCTGTATAGATATCCACTTATTCCCCATATAAGTAATATCTCTATAGCTTCAGAGCAAAAACAACGGCTGCAAGTTCCAAGTCATAAGTTGGATAATTCTTCTCATGTACTCATAACTGTCTAGATACATATGCAATCACCTTGCCATGTTGCATCAACACACATCCGAAGCCTTTTTCGGATGCGTCATTATAAATCACATAACCTTCTGATCCTGATGGATTAGTCAATACTGGTGTTGTGGTCAGTCGCTTCTTCAACTCCTCGAAAGCGGCTTGACACTCGTCAGTCCATACGAACTCTTGATTCTTGCACGTCAACCGAGTCATAGGCGCTGCTATCCTTGAGAAGTTCTCTACGAACCATCGGTAATATTCTACAAGTCCAAGGAAACTCCTCACCTCCGATGCTGATTTAGGAATGGACCATGTCTCGACTGCCGAGATTTTCTCTAGATCAATAGAAATACCATCTTCCGTAACGACATACCCAAGAAACGAGACTCTGTCCAAAAAAAACTCATATTTACTGAACTTCGCATATAACTGCTCTCTCCTCAAGGTCTCTAGGACAATCCGCAGGTGCTTCTCGTGCTCCTCGTGGCTCTTCGAATAGACAAGTATGTCATCTATGAAGACGACCACGAATTGGTCCAAATACTGATGGAATACTCGATTCATTAAGTCCATAAAGATAGCTGGAGCATTGGTCAACCCAAATGGCATGACCAGAAACTCGTAGTGTCAATATCTTGTCCTGAATGCGGTCTTCGGGATGTCCTGCTTCTGTACCTTCACTTGGTGATATCCCGATCTCAAGTTTATCTTCGAGAATACCTTGGCTCCACTAAGCTGATCAAATAAGTCATCAATGCGTGGCAATGAATATTTATTCTTCACAGTCACTACATTTAAGGCTTTGTAGTCGATGCACATACGCACTGGCCCATCCTTCTTTGGTACAAACAACACTGGTGCTCCCCAGGGTGATGCACTTGGTCGGATGAAACCTTTCTCCTCTAATTCTTTCAACTGTGCTTTCAGCTCATCCATCTCCTTCTTCGCCAATCTATAAATATGCGACGCTATGGGTGTTGCTCCCGGTGTCAATTCAATTGAGAATTCTACATCTCTGTCCAGAGGTAGTCCTGATAATTCCTCTAGAAAGACGTCTTGGAACTCTAAAATGATGGGATAATAAATAACGTCATCCATTGCAAGCTGAACACCATCAAGGGCTTCTGTAGATCCTCGTGTAAAATCAAGTTTCGGCTGGCCTGGTACCTTAAAAAGAATGCTTCCTCCAAAATAGTCGAAGAAAGCGTGGTACTTGCTTAGCCAGTCCATCCCAAGCATAATATCAAAAGTTGGCATAGGGAGGACTTAGAGTCGGGCATTCATCTCTTTGCCGCGAATCACTACGGGACACGATCTATAAATCCGACTAACAGGTACAACTCCTCCTCCGGTGAGAATTCTAACACAAGTAGGTAAAGGTATAGTGGCAATATTGTGTTTGGCAATAAAACTATAAGATATGAACGAGTGGGTGGCTTCCGTATCAAATAATGTCACAGCAAGAAAAGTAAAAGCAAGAGTAATACCTGCTATAACATCAATCTCCTGATCCATGTCATCCACTTCTAGTGCAAAAGCTTGTCCATTCCTATGTGGTAGTCCATGACTGGCCCACGTGAACTGATCCTCCTGAGTAGGTAGCGGTGGTTATCGCTGAAATCTTCTGGCTGCTGGGGGTCGAGGTGCTCCTGGTCTTGTTATCTGTTGAACTGGCTTCGATGCTGGAAGTGCTAGTCTCTGTATTGGCGGTGGAAGCGTCAATGCCTGCTGTATTGGACAGTCTCTCGCCATATGCTATCCGGAACCACACCTCATACATTATCCTAAGCGAGTCCGACAGTCTCTCGAAATGTGCCCGCGTTTTCCATAGTAACTGCAGTGGGGCTTCTCCGAAATCTGGTACGGTCCTGCTCTGTGCTAATGTTGCTGTTGTTATGCCAAAGGATGACTGATAGGTCCTCCTTGTTGTGTCCTTACTGTGTCTTCAGTTGACCTCCCTTTCCCTTGCTGATGGTCTCTTGTAGCCTAGCTTCTGTCAATAATTTGTCATAAGAGATCCGGGATTATGAGCTGGTGTAGTGTTGGAGCTCCTGAGTCAGTCCACGGCGAAACCTCTTAGCCTATTAGTTAGAACCACTCTTTTCTGATAACCCATTAAAAGCCTTTGATAAAGCCCCTAGATATTGTAAAATAGAGCTATTGGAACAGCATACAGAAACCAATGTCAGAGTAAATAGCATTATGGTTTCCCCTTCCGACAAAGAGGAATTTTCTAAACAAATTAGCGAACTTTTAAAACTAAAGCTTATCCAGAAAAGTTTCAGCAGATATTCTTCTCCAACTTTTCTTGTGAGAAATCATGCTGAAATAAAAAGAGGAAAAGCAAGGATGGTTATTAATAACAGAAAGTTAAATAGTTATACTAAATTCGATGGTTATTTTATTCCCACAGCTGAGCATCTTATCAAACAAATTCAAGGTGCTAAGTATTACAGTAAATTTGATGCTAAATCGGGTTTTTGGCAAATAAAACTAGAAGATAAAAATTTCGTAGAATTAACAGTTTTCAGCTTTCCACAGGGACATTTTGAATGGTTAGTCTTACCATTTGGGTTGAAAAATGCCCCACAAATATTTCAGAAATGGATGAATGTTTGTAAATTACTGCTCGATAATGGAATTATTTTAAGTCCAAAAAAGATAGAATTATTCAAAAACAAAATTGATTTCTTAGGAAAAACCATAAAGAATGGACAAATTCTTAAGACGATGATTTCTATAAAAATTTTTGAGACCTCTTTCAAGAGATGAAGAGGCAGGGTGAGTTCAAAGAAGTGGCCCCTAAAAAGACTAAAGATAACAATATAGCAGAGTCATCAGGGGTTGAACAAACCCAGGAGGCTAACAGCCAAATTTCCCCAAAGGCGAACAGCCAATCTCAAGCGAACAGTCAATCTCCGGCGAGCAGCCAAAGGTACCAGGTGAATAACCAAAATACTCTCCAGGTGAACAACCAAATCAATAAAGGAAAAAACATACTTAGGGCCATTCCTAGGCCCATATTTCTACCTGTAAGGCCTGTAGTCCCACCAACACAGTTCTCGGGACCTCCCAGGCCACCAATGACACCCGCACAATTTTTAGATATCGTAATTAAAAATTGGTATAATACGGACATGGAAAATAAAGATAAAGTAGTTTGGGAAAGATTCAATGGCTGCTTTCGGGCTTTTCAGTCTCGCGACGTAAAGGGAGCCAGTTATTGGCTGACCCAAATTGAGAGGACACTTCTAGCCGAAAGATAGAAAAACTCTTTGCTCGAGAAGAAGATGACGGAGATCCATCAACTGGCCTCCAGAATGGTCAATTTCACCTCTACTTTCAGATCTATCGCACTTGCCACAAAGGAGCGGGATCTCTTTACTGGCACCTCTGTCGAACAAAAGGAGCTCAGGGAAATCTTCTCCCAGATCCGAACCAATGATCTGGTTAATTTCTGTATGACCGATGTTCTTGAATTACTCAAGGCTCTCGGGGTGGCCACCCCAAAGATCGAGGAATTCAACGCTGAAGTTACTGTTCAAGAAATGCTTGCCATGCATCAACAACAACTGCTGGATGATTCGCGGCTGATACTTTTTTTTCTATAAGTTAGAAGACACTGAGATTATTAGCTTCCTCCAGAACGAGGAGTTAATTCTCAACACTTACAGGCGACCCCGTATTCTGGCCTGTTTCCGGGAAATCCAGAAGTTCAAGCCTCATATCATGAAGGGGCTAGTTCATGAAATATATATGAACACTATCTTTGAAGACGAATACCGAGACTGCCTCCCAGATATTTGCATCAAGACGGCACTCACTCACGCCACTAATTTCCAGACCATATTCAGATTCAAGGTATGGTGTATCTGGGAAGAACGGCAATATATAAAACTCTTCCCTTCGTACCAACTTTGGGAGCTTGATAGGCTCATTGAAGAACCTTTTTTTGAATACATCAAATTTTCAAAGCAAGGTTTCGATGAAGAACATGAAAGGCTAATGGTAGCCACGGAATTCTTTGAGGCGACAAGAAGTGCTGCAAGAACAAATGCTTTGATCTCTACCTCTAAACACACTATTCTGGTGGACCGTCTTAGGCCCTTAACTGATGAAGGTAATGGGCCTTCCAGAATCATTGATTTTCTTAATAATATGACTTTGGGCCGAGTAGGCCAAATAGCTCGGAATGGGGATCTACTCTTAAGCAATGATCCTATAAGCAACATGGTGGACTCCGACGGTAACTCTGACTAAGGGAAGCTTGGTGGGCTCTATTTATTTTTTATGAAAAAAATCTGCTACAAAACTATTTTATATAGATATCTATGAAGGCTGGGACAACAAAAAAATCACCAAAGAATGACAAAACAAAAAAGACAAAGAAGACAACGGCAACGGCAACAGCAACAACGGCAGCAATTAACACAGCAATTGACACAGATCAGAGAAACAATAATCACAAGAAGACAAGAATTATAAGAAAAAATTGATCAGCTAAGAAGAATCATAGAAGAAAGGGAAATAATGGTTAGCTCTCTAATTGAAGAACGAGAACAGATCATGGAGACTCGACATGACAGGAGTAACCCGCTTATTGTCCAAGGAATTTCCATGTGGCTTGAAGACAATCGCAATAATGACACATCTGATAGTAGTTCTGACCACTCTGACAGTATTTCTGACAGCTCTGAAGATGATAGCCAATATTCCAGATCAAGCAACCAACAGGATACAAGGGACGACACCTCATCCCCACTTTGATAAAGAAGATTCTCCATCAATGGAAAAGCTGAGTGCCATCATTATAAAGTTTCTCCACTAAAGAAACTTTGATAAAAAGATTCTCCACCTATGGAAAAAGCTGATGGCCATTATTACAAAGTCTCTCCACTAAAATAGTCATCATTACTCAAGACAGGCAGGCGCCAGTTCACCCACCGGTCATAATAGGTCACCCCCAGGACATGCAGTATAAATAAGGCTTCAATTGCCTCTTAGAGGCATCGAAGTTGAGAAGGCTTGCATGATTTGTGAACTTTATCTTGTAATCTCTCTCCCAGTTCTTGTGCGATCTCTCTCCTCTCCTCCATTGTAAATCTCATCTTTGTTCTTGTGAATAAAATTCTGAGTTTGTGTGTGGAAGCTATATTGCTGTGACTCTGCCTTTGGTATCAGAGCCTGGTTCAAACCCCTGTAAGTATTACTATTTCATTATGATAGCTTAAGAATTTAGTTTTTGAATATGATCTAGTAGTGCACAAGATGATTTTTCTATTTTATATCTAGTAATTCTATGCCCAAAATCCTTACGCATGGAGTAGGAAACGAACCAATGCTGTGCTCCAATTCGGTGAAGCGGCAGTATTGGCCTGTGGTTGGAATACTCACAGCCTAACCCCGCCATAAAACCACGGTGTGCTAGGTTAAACTAACCTAAGCAATGGGGGTACTGTGACTAGCCGCAGAATTGTGGGTCAAAACGGATAAAAGGCATAGAATTATAAAAATATATTCTAGAAAAATCTTCCCATGCAATATGATAATTATATTCAAGAACTACCATCACAAATGAGCAATGAACAACCTTTTTCAGAGCTTATTTATGCAGACATGCACCAATGCTTTTTAAACCTTCATAACAATTATGAACACATAGTACATATGTCTAGTAGAGATCACCCAGAACATGGGATATATAATTTTGTAGTAGATCTCTTGCATGATATTAGAAATGATATGAAACACATAATACAAAAATTACAAAACATAGACTTTACAAACCCTAGAGGATTTGGAGATAGGCACAACCAAAACCCTAAAACTGCCCATTGGAATATTAACATGATGAGGTACTCGTCAAAAGAAGATAATAAGATCAATATTAATGATATTAATGAGCAACACTACCGTAATTTCCTTAAATTACAAAACCAGGAACTCCTTGGTGAAATTGACGAACAAACTGTTTACGCTTTCTATGAAAAATATTCAGAGGCCATTGATTTTTTTAAATGGAAATATAGTATAGATAGTGATTCGGATGAAGAGACCTTTCATGTTTTAAACAATGAAGAAGTAGAAAGTACTAGTGGTGGAGGTATGACCCTAGAAGCAATACCCACCGAAGATGTAGGATCTATTGGACCTCCCCCTGAAAGCTTCATGCCAACCAGAGCTATTATCCCATACACTAAAAGCCAACCTAAAAATAGTAAGGATTGGGTTAGATATCATAAAGCCAGTGATTATAGACATACAGATGGACTTATTTTCAATATAGACGAGATTCCACATAGGAAAATAAAAGAATATACTGGTGAATAGTCACAACAAATAGGGGGAATGATATATCATTTACTAGGAAATATTAACACTGCTCAATTCATTCATTATGCAACAAGTTTCTGGAAGGGAAGCGCTAGAGCCTGGTTAGTTAGCCTTGAAACTAACAATAAGGAAAAGGGAGACGAAATTAGAGGGACCGAAGATCCCCATGATGCATTAGCTAAATTATTAGGTCTCATGTTGGCCGACTTCATAGGAGACGATGGTAATGATGATAAAGACTGTGAGGAACTTCTTCATAAAATAATTTTATGCGATATCTGTTTACTTGAAGAATTTATTACTAAATATATTGGCTTTATATTTCAATTAAAAAGCACAAGACAAAAGGATTTCTGGATTAAAGGATTTTTTACAAAAATTCCTTATCCGTGGAATAATATTATTCAAGAAAAATATAATAAAATAAGAAATAATGTTCACACTACGGGCATGCTCAAGAAAGCTTGTATGAAAACTATGGAGACGGTTTGTGAACAAGTAAGAGCACAAAAATAAATGGATAGAACTATTAAGAAATCTAGGTTAGGATATTCTTGCTGTTCTAAATATAATACAGATATTAATGCCGAATTTGGATGTCTACCCGAAGCCAAGGGATGGAAGAAACAGAGAAAGAAATTCTTTAGAAGAAAAGGAAAAGGAAAGACCAAATATAAAATTACCAGAAGAAAGTGGAAACCAGCTTTAAAACAACAACCCCATAAATATGAGAAAAGAAAGTTCATTAAACGAAAGAAATTTAGAAAAGGTTGTAAATGTTTTAAGTGTAATAAGGAAGGTCATTTCACGAACGAATGTCCTAACAATATTCTTACAATAATTGTAGATGACTTGGATAAATACGGTATCAACATTGGAACTATTAATGACATAAATAGTGATACTTCTGCCTCTTCCATATACGAAATAGAGTCTATATATTCGGATGAGCAGTCCGATGATACAGATGAACAATCTGAAGACAATATATATGAATCCTTGAAACATTTAAAAATTAACATGGTTATCATCAATAAAACCCAAAATTCAATCAGGATAACCCTATTAAATGATAATACAATATTACCCAGAAAGGAGGGAATATCAGCAGGATATATTATATATGCAAGCAAGAGTTGCAGAATTAGAAGATATCATACCCAGGAGATATTATTAGATATTAGAATATTTTTGCCATTAGGCTATTATGGCATTATTCATAATATATCATTACATGCCACAAAAAATATATTCATTACTTATGGTTTTATTGAACCCATTTCTCGAAATAATGTTTCCATAATAATGAAAAATACTTCCTTCGAGGATAGAGATTATCTCATTGAAAAGGGTAATCCTTTAGGTTTATTGGTTATACACAAATATGAAGACTTACCTATAATAGAAGACACTCCTCCTAAACCCCGCATTAACTCCCCTGGATCAAGCTCTAGTGAATTGCACGATGGCTATTATGAATTTAGAATCTATATGAATACTCTAACTTCAGAGGAAACTAGTAATTCTAGCATTCCCCAGAGTGAGGGAGAATAATTTAAAATCACAGATGATGACCTTGAAAAACTCAAAGAAGCAATACTACATTCCGATAAAAAAGAAGTTTATAAACCAATTTCTTTCCAGTCTAGATTCTTGAATAAACACACTTATGTCTTTGAAAGGATGCAGGGAAATATAGAATTAAAAGGAGATGAAGATTTTTCCTCTATCAGTCTATTAGATAAGAGAAAAATGGAGAAATTAAAAGCTAAATATCCCAAGATGAGGTATTTACATATAGGCCTAATACAGCTCAAAATAACGGGACTATTCCGAACAGGAATAGATACTCCTATTCTAGTAGTTTGCATGGATGAGAGAATCATCAATAATCCATTAAATAGTATAATAGGAGGAGCAAAATCTAATCTAGTTAACAGGTTATTTGGCATCGACATACACCCAGATTTTTCTATAAGTTTAGATGATCACAATATAGAAAAAACTTGCACACTATCTGTGAGTCTCCAAGGAATTGAATTAATGTCTGGTTCCAAAGTACTTGGAATACAATGGGAACATTGTATGGCATTAAACGATACACCCACCTTCAAATCTATCACACCCAAAAATCTAGTAAGACTATTTGAGGTAGGAATGGGAAAGACTATCCAACCTAGACTTATTAGATTAGAACACCTTAAGAATGATAGTGAAATGAGAGTATTCATTAAGTCCTTGAAACCAAAGATCGAGATACCAACCGAATATTTTATTACCTCTGGTAATACTATATCTACTAGAATCGAAGGAGGAAAACAACCTCTAAGTCAAAAAGAGTCTGAGGCCACGACTTCAGATATTCCCAATATCACTAGATCTAACTCTATGGACAGTTTAGTCAGTATTGAATTAACACCCAACATTTTACAGGATATACAACATAGAATGAGTGTTAGTGTAAAGCCCCTCACCCAAAATTAGGTTTACTTGGCTTATATAGTAGAATTAGGGCTAGTTTGAACCCAATTGGAATTAGAACACGGCTTTTATTTAATTATGCAAAAATTAAATAACGCGTAGCGCACCTTACCGTGTTTCGATAATTGGAGTACCTCACTAGCCATTGCCTATCTAGAAACTTCACGATCTCATCCTAGGCATGCCGCCTACTATTCTGACCCTTGTACAACTTATAATATTGCTCCTTGGTGCTACATTTTAGCCGCACAATAAACGTCGCGGACGTTATTCCTTAATTCGAAATAAAATCCAATTTTGTACCCTTGTGCGTCCCAATCGAAATTTGGAGACACCATCTTGACCGTTTTGTGCAAACCGAATTCTATTAATATCCTACACTGACCCCTCTACGCCCTGACAATTTTGTCCCACCTAATTTAATCCCATGTACTCCTAATTAATTCTAGAACATCGTGCGCATTTTGATTTAATTAATTAAATTCAATTTTTGTCTTTGTGCAATTTTCCAATTATTGGGGGGCTTTTATGCAAAAATGCCTTTTAGTGTCCCCACCGTTGGACGATATGTGAAGAACCCTAATTTTCCCTTCACACGAATTTTTCCCATAATTTTTCGGATGTGCAAACGCGCAACATCGCCCTTGTATTTTAAACCCATCCTTGTATTTTAAACCCTGCAATTCTAGCCCTTCCAAACATTTCCATGTGAGCCCAAGGCCCAATTCCTAGAGATGTTGACCAAGTCAAACCAAGCTTTAGGTCAAACACCCACCACATGTATATAAACATCTCTTTATCCCCTTTTCTTTATTATTCTTATTTTACATCAAAACCCATCCCTAACTTTTTCCTAGCCGACCATGTGCCTCTCCTCCTGTTCACCTCCTTCCTCGATGACCGCCGACCATCTACCTCCGCCACGACCATCTTCGCTCACCACCAGGCGAACTCCTCCCTGGACCTCCCTCTCTTCTCCCTCGACCTCCAACACAACTTCCCCATCTCCGCCCGCGCCGGAGGCCGAGCCCGACGCACCACCGGCCCTGCCGACCTCGTCGACCCGACTGCACCGAGCAGCCTAGCCTCCGCGAGCCCACCGGAGCCACCACTCGCCGGACACCCTGCCCCTTTCTCCGTCTTCGCCGGCAGGACGGCTCTCCTTTCCCGCCACCCGAGTTTCGGTACCTTCCTTTCCCGCTAGTTCCACTCCACGGCTCCTTCCCAGTCCAGCCACGGAGGCTATAGTCAGATTAAGCAAGATGATCTCACAGAAATGGCATGGGAGGGGATTGTTCGTGCACTGGGTATAGCAGCAGAGAGCAATCAACAGATTGTAGAATCCAAGCATTTGATGAAAGCTCTTTTGGAGCAGAAGGATGGATTGGCCCGGAGAATATTCACCGAGGCTGGAATTGATAATACTTTGGTGTTGCAAACTACAGATCAATTTATTTCTAAGCAGCCCAAGGTGACTGGAGATACTAGCGGTCCTGTGATGGGTTCAAGTATAGGGGGTCTTTTTGACATTACAAAGAAACACAAAAAGGACCTGGGTGATGAATTTCTGTCAGTTGAGCACTTTTTGCTAGCACTTCACTCAGACAAGAGGTTTGGTCAGCAACTATTTAAGAGCATCCAACTTGATGAGAAGGCGCTCAAGGATGCTGTATTAGCTGTACGTGGAAACCAAAGAGTAACAGATCAGAATCCTGAAGGGAAATATCAAGCATTACAAAAATATGGAAATGACTTGACTGAGTTAGCAAGACGTGGCAAGCTGGATCCCGTTATAGGACGTGACGATGAAATAAGACGCTGCATTCAAATATTATCTAGAAGAACAAAAAAAAAATCCTGTTATTATCGGTGAGCCTGGTGTTGGGAAAACTGCTATTGCTGAAGGACTAGCTCAGCAGATTGTACGGGGTGATGTTCCTGAACCTTTATCGAACAGGAAGCTTATCTCATTGGACATGGGTTCATTGGTTGCTGGGGCTAAATTTCTTGGAGATTTTGAGGAAAGACTGAAAGCTGTTTTGAAAGAAGTCACTGCCTCAAATGGACAAATAATTTTACTTATTGATGAGATACACACTGTGGTTGGTGCAGGATGTTGGATTTATTCTGCGCGACTTTTGGAGCAGGTTATTGGTACATTGCAGCTTCCTTGCCAGGCAAGTATACCTTGCCATTGTACTGTTATTCTTATTCCATATGTTGCACGCATCTTTATTTTCTGTCTTTAGTTCATATATTTTAATTATTATATAAAATGCTCGCGACGGTGACGTCGCGATATGTTTTTATTTATGTATTGCATTGACCTTGTTCATGAGACTACCCCATTATCATGTAGCACCATTAGGTTCATTAGCCATGACACAGTTGTTACACGAGTGTGAGTCTCATATAGATCACGGACTGCGTGACAGGTCTGGCCTCCTGTACGTATGGGCCGTGCGTTAGGAATAGCTGCTGTTAGAAACTTTATATGCTAGTGGACTTGGCAGTTATTAGAGGTTTATCGTGCCATGGACATGACATGCTTAGAGCATTGGGTGGAAAGAATAACAAGTACCGCATTTGAGCTCCTTTACACTTTTTCTATTGTGCGCCCGGATTCTCCGCCGGAGATACGGGTGGTAATGACCACTATATATTATATTATTATCAGGCGGGCCTCCGGCGTTCGAAAGTTGTCGTACCTTTTTAGGCCCCTGGATCTCCAATAGAGAACCATGCCAAATCCCAGGTTTTCAGCCAGATAGCTCACTTGTGGGAAAAGTTGTTCTTAACTGCATTCACTTAGATGGTTAGGCGACCATTTGGATATTTATTTCAGTACTTTATTGGCATGTGTTTAAGTATCTTGTTATGTCCCTCTGAGGACCTGGTCCGCTGCCAGGTGTACCTGTTCTTGAGTATTTGTAGGAGCGCAGATTTGGATGGTTATAGATGCTTCGTGGATGTCTTCTCTTCGAGCCGTGATCGATAGCTGGTATACTTATATTGGGCTTGATTGTGTTGTACTCATATTGTATTTACTTTTCCATTTGAGTTGGTAGTGGATTTGTTTCCATCCAACTATCATCCTTAGATACTTCTTATTGAGATCTAGTTTCATAGACATTGGTTATTTTATTCATATTTGATTTTCGTGGATGAGATATAGATTATACCCTGTGACTTGTATTACATTTTATACCACTTGTGGATTTGATATTCATATTACAGCGTACGTGTGGATTTGGTTTCCATATATTGGAGTTACCATATCCATACGGCTGGCATGCTTACGTGTCCTAGTCCTACGTATTTTTGGGACTGGGGCGTGACAGTTAGCACACCAATTGAAGGCAGAACCAAGACTATGCTTGACAACCAGCGTGCTAATGAATCGGGAAAAAGTTAGTAAAAATTCTTTTATCGCAAATAAAGGATAGAAGTAGAATTCTGTCACTCCAATAAATGTCAAAAACCACTAATTGGTATAGGGAGCATACGAGTTATAACGAAAGTCAAATAGATCAGGCCTATAAGATGAATCATCTTTTACAAAAATTTTGAGATATTATACGAGAAGTCAAAAGGTCTAACTATAGGACTATTGTTCTAAGACATATGGACAGAACTACACAAGTAATCGAAAAACATATTAGAAAATTTGAGAAACTTAATCCTGACAAGAGGGCTAGAACTTAAGCAGATAATACTATAAATCTTTCCATTGAAGATACCCTAGAATTAGAAATAGCAAGCACACATAGCTGCTGTTGCTGCTGCCTAGCTGCTAAAGCTGCTGCTGTTGCTACATAGCTGCTGTTGCTGCTGCTGCGCAGCTGCTGTTCATGCTGCCTGCTGCTGCTGTTCAGTCCACCCCCCTCTCACTCTCACACACACACACAATCACACCACTATAAACACACAGACACATACATAGATACATATATATATATATATATATATATATATATATATATATATATATATATATATATATATATATATATATATATATATATATATATATACAATCATACATATATATATATATATATATATATATATATATACAATCTAACATATAAATATTCTAACACACACACTCTAACATATAAATATACACACACATACAAGCACATACATACATATATCTATATATATATATATATAAACACACATCTATATATATATATATACACACATATATCTATATATATATATATACATATACACACACACTCAAGCATATATATATATATACACTCACTCACACACTCTCACTCTCACACACCCTCACACACACACTCTCACACGCACTAACACACACTCTCACAAACACACAACCACACACACAAATATACATATATACACACACACACACACACACACACACATATATATATATATATATATATATATATATATATATATATATACACACACACACAAACTCATATACATATATATATGCATAAACACTCACTCACACTCACATACACTCTCACCTACACATACACTAACACCAACACACACTCACACAAGCACTCACTAACAAACTCACACAAGCACTCACTAACACACTCACATATACATAAAAACACATACATATATAAATATATATACATATATAGACACACATACAAATATATATATACATATATATATATATATATATATATATATATATATATATATATATATATATATATATATATATATATATAAACACAACACACCACAACGCACAACGCTCACAACGCTCCACCAACGCGCGCCCAACGACCCCGACACGCACAAACACCTATAAATATATAAAATATAATCCGAGAATTCTAGCACACACTCCCCGAAGCTAACCCAACGTGCACACAAGCCCGAAACTAAGAAACCACGCCGAAATGGTCGTTCGGTCATTTCGACGAACACGCGGTGTGCGGTTCGGAAAACCTCCTGAAACGCACACCAAACCAACTCGGAATTGGCCCAAAATTTATCCACGGGTCCTAAACGATGCCTAGATCCTAGAAACAATGCTATCCCACCGATTCTAGGCTCGTGGCAAAAATGTGCATGCACTTAGAATCGGCGATGACGAAAACCCCAAATTCGCCCGAAATGCCCGTTTCTTCGTGACACGACTTCTCGTGTCTGAACGGAGACACGCACTCACCCTCAAGACACCCGACAACGTCTACCTAGGTCCGTCTAACCTAGGGCATCTCCCAAAATTGGGCCAAATTCGGATTCCACTCAAAATTGACACAAAACCTAGTGTTAAAGTCTCTAAACTCAACCAAACTAATTCCAACTTCCTCCCACAGGTAGCCTAAGGGTCTAGGAAGGTTCTAAACTACTAATTACACTATATAAGAGTAATTATAAGAGAGAAAATTAGGGTTTACCTCTTAGGAGTTGGAATCTCAAGCCAAAGTCTCCAAAAAGCTCCAAATCCACCAAACTAAGCTTCCAAGCTTCCAATTCAGCTCCAACACCAAATTTAGGCTCTACCTACCTAGGTTGGGGAAGAATATAGGGTTAGGGTTAGCAACAATGGAGAATAGAAGAAGAAAGAAGAGAAAAAGGAGTACTTACTTGAAGTGGGAAGTAGAAAGAAAGAAGAAGAAGTAGTGGAGAAGAAGAAGAAGTAAAGAAGAAGAAGAAGAAGGAAATGGGGGTGGCTGTGTTGTGGCTGCTGTTATTGCACGGGTGGGGGGCTGATTTGGTCGGCCAAAACACCTAATAAAGGGTTCCACAAGTTTCCAAATGCCCAAAACGCCCCCCTCTCACTTGGTTTTGGGTTTCGGGTTCCAAAAGCACTCAAACTAACTCCAAATCTCTCCAACTAACCCACTAAAAATATAATAAATATTCTAAACCCAAAAATAGGTCTTACAAGGGTGTGGGCTGGGTCGAACATAGGTCCACTAGGGTCTGACATGGGTCCAGGCTAGCCAAAATCCTAAAACAATCAATATAAAAATAATACAACCACTAATTAATTATAAATACAATTAATTATAAATAATACACAATTAACCAAATTAAAAATAAAAAAAATACCCGACTCTGGAAATGGGGTAGTGACAAGCCAATCCTCCTTAAAAAATTTTGTCCTCAAAATTTAAAGTCAATCACACTTCCTCTAGGTCAAACCCCCAACAATCATAGTCAAGAATTTCTACCTAAACAACATGCAAGATCATGGTCCTACTGGTCGTGTTATCACAGTCTCAATCAGGGTTACTACACTATCTACCACAGCACAAAGAATATCTAACAGGTACTAATGAAGCACACCACAAGGAATGGAAAAGGACAGGAAGAAGAACAAAGAGACAAACCTGCTAACCCGACACCTGTAGCATCGGCCTCCTCGACCGTCAACGCATAAGCCCTGCCCTACTGGGGTGTATCCCTCTGCTGGTGCGAGGCATGATGCTGTGCCACAGGTGGCCTAGCTCCAACTCTCCGATCCTGTGCTCCAGCCAATGGAGGTGCAGTAGGAAAATCTCTCATCTGGTGAGCAGCGGATCCACAGAACAAACACACCTTCAACCTCCTCCTACAAACATCCCAAGTGTGTCCTGCCTTCCTGCAGTAGGCACAAGTGGGCACCCTCTGATCCTGACCCTGCTGTGCTGCCTTCTACACATAGGGACGCTTAGCCGGTCCCGCACTGCCACTCGCACTGCCTGAATCATCCCTGCCTCTCTTGGACTTGAGCTCCAAGTCATCCTCTGCTCTCTGAGCATCTCCTACTATCTGCTCGAAAGTCGCCTCGTGGTCGCTCCTGGTCAAAGACTTGACCGCCATGACTAAGCCCTTGCGAAACTTTCTCTCCTTTGCTGCCTCACTCAATCCATCTACAAATCTGCCCAGATGACAGAACTCCGCTGCGTACTCGTCCACCGTCATGCTCCCTTGGACGAGTGTCTCAAACTGGCTCTCCAAAGCACTGAGCGCCACATCTGGAAAAAACTTCTTCTTAAAAAGTCTCTTGAAATCCTCCCAAGTCAGCCCTGGCGCCGCGATCCTCATATCTGTGCGATACCACGTCAAAGCGAGGTCGAACATCTGACTGCCCGCTGTCTCTATCTGTATACTGTCTGGAATCTGTGCCAGCCTGAAGATGCCCTCAATCTGCTCTATCCAGTCATCCGCGTACAGGATCCCTTCTGTACCACGGAACTCCTTGGGCCGCATCCTCTGAAAGTCAATGATACTGCCCGACCTTGGGTGCTGAATCTGATCTGTCTGAGGCTGAATCTGTGCCACTCTGTGTAGTGCCCCGTTCCTCTTATTCGAGGAGCGCGGCTAAGAAACACAAGACGATATCGTTCGATCGGGATAGATTGAATTAAGAACTCGTCCTTGTTATGGATTTGTTTCTTCGGAATCGATTCCCATATTCAGTGGACCGTGCCCCCGGGATCGACTTAGCGGCAGAGTCAGGAGGGACCTCTCCGCTGCTATCTTTTATTGCCTCGGTTTTTGATGTCGCTTGTTGCTTTCGTGCTTTGAGTTGGTTTTGGATTTGCTTGGGTTTTCTTAAATGGTTTCGATGATTTCATTATTTTCGTTCATTGAATTGCACTTCATTCCAAGATTGGAAAGAGTATTGATCAAGCTGTTCGTTAAATGCAGGTGAACGAGCAGTAGGCGGCTTGCGAGCGGAGTCGTGAAGCGCCTCTTTCCTTCTCCTTTCCTTCCAACAAAGTGAGTGACTACCAACCCGATTAGCTAGCCCTGCTTCCAAGCTTCACTCCTTTGCCCCGATCAAACGATACCAAATAATAATAAAAGATATCAAGATAAAAAGGGAATAGACTTGGGAATACTGCTTGTCAACTAAACTTATGAACGGTTATCATCCTGTATGCTAGTTCGTTTATAACTGTTCTATGAATCGTGCTAAGTATGGAATATGCTCGTTATAAAATAATCTGTCAGGATGACTATGCAAAATCGTTATGCTATGGAACTATTTCTATGAGTGTTGTTTGATCACGGACAACTTGTGCACAAGGTATGTTATGAGTTCCGCGGACGATCGCCGGGCGCTGGGACCGATTCGATCCGGACGGAACGTATGTATAGTCGTATATTACCCGGCAAAATGTTATGCAGCGGGGCTCGCCACCCGCGTTGCACGTCACTTTGCCTTGAGACTATAACCTGTCCCTCGTGGCACCACGCCAGTGATCTCTATGTATATTTAAACCTGTTGCAAACTAACTTGTGTCTTCGTAGCAGGAAAGGCATGGTAAGTATTGTGCAGGTAATTCAGACGGGCAAGTAAAATCCACCGAACGGTGGCATGTTCATTTCAGTAAATTCTATATGCTGCTTACTTGTAAATAAACTAAGGCAAGATAGAAACCCACAAATATGCATGCTTTATTAAAACAACGTGTTGATTGGTATAGTCAGGTTAGCTCGCCTTCACCAGTATGTTTTGACATGCTGACCCTTGTTGAAACAGGTTCTCCGCACCAAGGCGAACCGAGCGAGGAGCCGAAGTCGTCTTTCTGATCCAGTCCAGCTGTTGGCGCATCTTCACCGTGCCCCTTGAAGCATTTTGAAGCCGGAGCTTGCAACTCTTCATACACAAATGCAGCTCCGTGGCAAAGCTATCCTCCAGCCTGGAGGTCTATATCTTTTAAAGTTTAGTAAAGGGATATAATGTACATGACTGCTATCTCATTTTGAGTCAATACTTTTGTAAGCCCGTGCGGCATATTAGCTAACTCGTTCAGGAGTTTGTAATAGATGTTCATTATCAATAAAGAGAACTTTTCCATGTTTCAAATCTGTGTTTCAATTTATCTGCGTACTCTGAATATGTGCTTGCTATGCAAATCATTAAAGCCTTGTGCGGGCGCAACCCCAGGCCCGCACGGCGGTAACGATTTTGGGGATGCCTCAACGATTCTACGAAATCGGGTCATGACATAGTGGTATCAGAGCACAGATTCAAGTTCCTTAGACTCTCGTACTGGAAAAGTTCCTTTAACGATCAAATTCCTATGCGAACTCTTGAACTCGCTAGGCCAAAATGAGATATGTTCATGCAATAAGTCCATAATACATTATGATTCTAATATAATTTACCTTCTTTTGAAGGAATGGTACCAGCACAATCTGTAGCGCAAGCACCGAATGAAACACATTAAAGTAGTTCGGGCACTTCAGGAAGCTCTCGGAGCCAGCGAGGCATATCTCAAGTCGACCCGCTAGAGTGGGTGATGCAAATATTAGAATTGCAACGACAAAGAGATGATGCTCGCCAAGCCAAGTTCGAAAGCAATTTAGAGACCCGATTCTCAGTCCAATAGAAGCAGGTAGATATCCTATAATAAATCGTTCAGACTTTGGCTGCCAACCATTTCACTACAACAACAACGACTCTGGTGGAACAGCCCGTGCTTGAAGTAGAGATGCCGCAAATCCCAAGGCCGAAGGATGTGACTGCCTTCAACTTGGGCCACTTTAAGAAAGTCTGTAATACCCCATTCAACGGGACTGAGGATCCAGTGGTAGCTCTAGATTGGCTAGTCGAACTTGAAGATCACTTCGCTCTGCTAGAGGTCCCCGAAGAGAAGCGCGTCGCCTGTGCACAACTTCAGCTCTGCCTCAACGCACACGATTGGTGGAACGTGCATCGACGATCTCTCCAATTTGATCACGGAGAGGAGGCGATCTCGTGGACGACCTTTCGTGCCGTGTTTGAAGAGGAGTTTATACCCCCTCCAGTACAACGTCAAATGGAGAATGATTTCGTGCAACTGAGGCAGGGCAGTATGACAGTGAAGCAGTACTCCGCCGAATTCAACCGACTCTCAAAATTCGCTATGGCCTATTTACCTGATGCAACGAGTCGAGCTAGAAGGTTTGAAGGTGGTTTGTGCCCTGCCATCCATGCGCACGTGGTCAATAATCAGTACGGGACAATGCGTGAAGTCATGAATCACGCCCTATCTCTTAAACCACAATATCCTCACGTTTTTGTCGGCGCTGTGCATACATCCAGTCACAAATGCCAAAGCGACGATAGAGCAAACAATGCTGCAAAATGACATAACGATGGTGGTCGTCACAAAGGGAAACAGAGACCATACTGTAATTTTTGTAGAAAATGTGGGCACACTACCGATAGATGTTACAGCAGAAAAGGTCTATGCTTCAACTGTGGCGGGCCAGGCCACGTAGCTCGGGATTGTCCACTCCCCTCTAAGCTTCTGCCTCAACAAAATAATCCCTAACGGTTGGTCCTATTCCTAAGTTTCTGGACGAAACTTCCAATTAGTTGGGTAGGATGTAGCGCCCCGTTCCTCTTATTCGAGGAGCGCGGCTAAGAAACACAAGACGGTATCGTTCGATCGGGATAGATTGAATTAAGAACTCGTCCTCGTTATGGATTTGTTTCTTCGGAATCGATTCCCATATTCAGTGGACCATGCCTCCGGGATCGACTTAGCGGCAGAGTCAGGAGGGACCTCTCCGCTGCTATCTTTTATTGTCTCGGTTTTTGATGTCGCTTGTTGCTTTCGTGCTTTGAGTTGGTTTTGGATTTGCTTGGGTTTTCTTGAACGGTTTCGATGATTTTATTGTTTTCGTTCATTGAATTGCACTTCATTCCGAGATTGGAAAGAGTGGAAGGAGTATTGATCAAACTGTTCGTGCAATACAGGTGAACGAGCAGTAGGTGGCTTGCGAGCGGAGTCGTGAAGCACCTCTTTCCTTCTCCTTTCCTTCCAACAAAGTGAGTGGCTACCAACCCGATTAGCTAGCCCTGCTTCCAAGCTTCACTCCTTTGCCCCGATCAAACGATACCAAATAATAATAAAAGATATCAAGATAAAAAGGGAATAGACTTGGGAATACTGCTTGTCAACTAAACTTATGAACGGTTATCATCCTGTATGCTAGTTCGTTTATAACTGTTCTATGAATCGTGCTAAGTATGGAATATGCTCGTTATGAAATAAACTGTCAGGATGACTATGCAAAATCGTTATGCTATGGAACTATTTCTATGAGTGTTGTTTGATCACGGACAACTTGTGCACAAGGTATGTTATGAGTTCCGCGGATGGTCACCGGGGCGCTGGGACCGATCCGATCCGGACGGAACGTATGTATAGTCGTATGTTACCCGGCAAAATGTTATACAGCGGGGCTCGCCACCCGCGTTGCACGTCACTTTGCCTTGAGACTATAACCTGTCCCTCGTGGCACCACGCCAGTGATCTCTATGTATATTTAAACCTGTTGCAAACTAACTTGTGTCTTCGTGGCAGGGAAGATATGGTAAGTATTGTGCAGGTAATTCAGACGGGCAGGTAAAATCCACCGAACGGTGGCACGTTCATTTCAGTAAATTTTATATGCTGCTTACTTGTAAATGAACTAAGGCAAGATAGAAACCACAAATATGCATGCTTTATTAAAACAACGTGTTGATTGGTATAGTCAGGTTAGCTCGCCTTCACCAGTATGTTTCGACATACTGACCCTCGTTGAAACAGGTTCTCCGCACCAAGGCGAACCGAGCGAGGAGTCGAAGTCGTCTTCCCGATCCAGTCCAGCTGTTGGCGCATCTTCACCGCGCCCCTTGAAGCATTTTGAAGCCGGAGCTTGCAACTCTTCATACACAAATGCAGCTCCGTGGCAAAGCTATACTCCAGCCTGGAGGTCTATATCTTTTGAAGTTTAGTAAAGGGATATAATGTACAGGACTGCTATCTCATTTTGAGTCAACACTTTTGTAAGCCCGTGCGGCATATTAGCTGACTCGTTCAGGAGTTTGTAATAGATGTTCATTATCAATAAAGAAAACTTTTCCATGTTTCAAATCTGTATTTCAATTTATCTGCGTACTCTGAATATGTGCTTGCTATGCAAATCATTAAAGCCTTGTGCGGGCGCAACCCCAGGCCCGCACGGCGGTCACAATTTGGGGGATGCCTCAACGATTCTACGGAATCGGGTCGTGACACTCTGTCCACTGCCGTCATGGCCACCTGGTGGGCGTTCTCAATGCCCAGCCTCATCACATCTACCTGACGGTGCTGTGCGTCCATCATCTCCTTGAAGAATGCAAACAACTGTGCAGCATCTACTAGAGCAGGAAGTGGTGGAGGAACCACCGGAACGACTGGGGTAGTCCTCGGATCGACAAGTAGAGAAGGATCCCCGAGAGAAGCAGATGCTCCCTCAACCGCAGGAGTGGTGAGTGGAGCGGTAGCAGCTGCCTGAATACGAGCTGGACGAGAGGTAGCAGACCTCTCAGTAGCAACTGCTGGAACGGTATAACGAGATCGTGTCTTCGGAGGCATCCTGAACACAGATCAAAAGAAGTCAATACGGTGCAAGATACGATATCATCAAAGAAGGACAGTAATATTTTAAAAGAAGCAAATTCAGAATAATTAGATTGAAATTGTTCCTAGTCGTGATTAAGTACACTCTCATCCTAGATCCTAGATCCTATAGCAGGCTCGCAGCAGTACAACTAAGTTGTTGTACCACCATAATATCGCACTAATTGCGAATCGAGACCTGCATGGGGCCGCCACCAAAAATGTGTCACGACCCGCACCCAAAAAATCGGGCATGAGTCATGGGTACGTCCAGCCTACGCTACAGCATCGGCGGTAGAATGCTGTCTAGGTCTACTATCTAGCTAACAATATCACACAATCAATATATAAACCTGTCAAGATCTCAACTCCAAACGGAGAAGCAATATCATAATGATAATCACAATGTACTCAATCATGAATCTAAGCACGATAAGATAACAAGAAGTCTAACCACTATAAAGTCTAACCAACAACAACTACTAAAAACAACCACCACAACATCAATAATAATAATAATACAACATCCTGAATAATATACAATACAAGGTCTCAAACCAAAACCGGAGACAAATCCGGTGCTAAAAGCTAATAAAACAACAACAAGGTCCTAGTGATCCCGGCTACCAACCCGGAAATTACTCCTAAACCAGAGGGTCCCTGTCTGCACCATCGACAGGCTCAGGTCCATAAAACGTTGGACACCACTCCTCCGGATACTCTGAAAAATATGTCCAGTCAGGACTGGAGCAAGTACATCTCTAACAGTAGTTCCATTTAAATGATAAAAACTATAAAATAGTTATAGCAAGTAGCAAGAAGAATGAAGCAAGTATGAGACAAGAAATATATAAATCACTGGTGCATAAAGGTAAAGATGCATGAATATCAGAGCAAGATAGTAATAACTGCAAGATACAAGAAATCTAAGCTAAGATCAAGTCCGTACACAAGAACGTGTAGTGAGTCCAGCATGAAATACATGTAGTGAGTCAAGTCTAGAAACATGTAAGTGAGACCAACAAGAATACAAGTGAGTCCAGACTATAAAGAATAAACTCGGTGTCTTTGAAATACTTGTTTTGACATGTAAACGGCTAGGGGTAAGTACGGCTCACCGCGCACTGGGTGCACGGCTGCTATCATTCCATATTAGACCAGAGGGAGTGATTTTTGATGATTCCAGATGGGAATATTTACATGTCTACTCAAGTATTTCCCCGCCCCGACTAATACAAGTGAATCCAAGACCCAACATGTAAATCAAGATGAGTCCAGCCTGAAATATGAGTGATGCCTGTAGGTGATGCCAGGAGTGATTCCAGAATAGAGGCCAGAAACATGAAATGTACGTGTCGCAAGTAAATGAATCCAGAAATACCAGTCCGTGTCCCGTGTTGTGCCAGAATAATCGGATGATACTATACTAGAAGCTGAATCATAATAATCATCAGATAATAAAAACTATTAGAGAATGTACTCGCCTGACGTCCTGAGCAACTGGCGATCCGAACTGGTGTCGCAAGGACCTATTATGAAAAGCAAGATTAAACAGGTTTCTAATGAGTTAAACAGATATAAAATAACTAAAAATAGGCTTCTAGGGTCGTTCTAGGTCAAACGGGTCAAACCGGTGAAATCTGGGTCTAAAAAGTCAACCCTGGGTCAAATCTAGGTCAAAAGTTGACTTTGGTGGTCAACCGAGTCAACTATGGTCAACTCTAGGTCAAACTAGGGTGCTCCTAAAATTCTAGGTCAAAACTAGGTCATTAGGCTAATAAACCCTCAAACTCGCCTCCTTGAGATACCGGGATACCCTCGGTATCCGATACCTCACCCTACGCTATATACCCCGCCTATACCCTCTAAAACCTATACTAGCACGCGTAAATATATACACATAAGCATAAAAACCTATCTCTAAACTCAAACCTAGGCAATTGCTCAAATACCCCGCTCGAAACTCAATACCTTGGTGAGATACCTTGATATCTCAAGGTATTGGGATACTCTCCAATACCCCTCTAACTACCCCTCTAGTTAGCTATCTAGGCTTATAAATATAATCCTAGTTATTAATCTAGGCTAGAAAATATATATATATAGCACACATATATATATATATACACCTAGATATCTATATACATATACATATATATTCACAAACACATACACATACCCATACATACCTTACCTTACCTATACATATATATATAACTATATGTATATAGATATCTATACACTTAGATAGATATATATCTAATACCTAGCTATATATCTATCCATCTAACTATTATCTATCTATCTATTGATCTACGTATCTATCTAACTACCTACTTAGTTATCAATCTATCTATTTCCTAATCCATCTATCCCTCAATCTAACTATCCTATCTAGAATCTATCTATCTATTTATCTATCTATCTATCTATCTATCTATATAACTATCTATGTATTTATAAATATATCTATCTATCTAACTATTTATGCATTTACCTATCTAGATATCTATTACCTAGATATCTATCTATCTATTTATCTACCTATGTATCTATCTATCTAATCTATTTATCTATTTATCTATCAAGATATCTATCTATCAATCTATCTATTTATCTATATCTATATATCTATCTAAAATCTTATCTATCAATCTAATCTATTCATCTAGCTATTTACCTATCTATGTATCTAACAATCTAACTATCTAGCAATCTAACTATCTATCTATTATCTATCTATCTATCTATCTATCTATCTATCTATCTATCAATCCATCTATTATCTATCTATCTATCTATCTATCTATCTATCTATCTATCTATCTATCTATCTATCTATTCCTCTACTACTGAAAGTTGCTGCTGCTCTTGCTTATGCTTAGGACTGCTGCTGCTATGCTTTAAATTGCTGCTGCAGCTGCTGCCTAGTTGCTAAAGCTGCTGCTGCTGCTACATAGCTGCTGTTGCTGCTGCCTAGCTGCTGTTGCAGCTGCTTGCTGCAGCTGTTGTTCATGCTGCCTGCTGCTGCTGTTCAGTCCACCCCCCTCTCACTCTCACACACAAACACACAATCATACCACTATAAACACACAGACACACACATAGATACATATATGTATCTATATATATATACAATCATACATATATATATATATATATATATATATATATATATATATATATATATATATATATATATATATATATATATATATATATATATATATATATATATATATATATATAGATAGATATGTGTATATATACAATCTAACATATAAATATTCTAACACACACACACACTCTAACATATAAATATACACACACATAAAAGCACATACATATATATATATATATATATATATATATATATATATATATACACACACACTCAAGCATATATATATATACACACTCACTCACACACTCTCACTCTCACACACCCTCACACATACACTCTCACACACACTAACACACACTCTCACAAACACACAACCACACACACAAATATACACATATATATATATATACACATACACAAACTCATATACATATATATATACATAAACACTCACTCACACTCACACACACTCTCACCTACACATACACTAACACCAACACACACTCACACAAGCACTCACTAACACACTCACATATACATAAAAACACATACATATATAAATATATATACATATATAGACACACATACAAATATATATATATACATATATATATATATATATATATATATATATATATATATATATATATATATATATATATATATATATAAACACAACACACCACAACGCACAACGCTCACAACGCTCCACCAACGGGCGCCCAACGACCCCGACACGCACAAACACCTATAAATATATAAAATATAATCCGAGAATTCTAGCACACACTCCCCGAAGCTAACCCAACGCGCACACAAGCCCGAAACTAAGAAACCACGCCGAAATGGCCGTTCGGTCATTTCGACGAACACGAGGTGCGCGGTTCGGAAAACCTCCTGAAACACACACCAAACCAACTCGGAATCGGCCCAAAATTTACCTACGGGTCCTAAACAATGCCTAGATCCTAGAAAAAATGCTACCCCGTCGATTCTAGTCTCGTGACAAAAACGTGCACGCACTTAGAATCGACGACGACGAAAACCCCAAATTTGCCCGAAACGCCCGTTTCTCCGCGACACGACTTTCTGTGTCCGAACGGAGACACGCACTCACCCTCAAGACACCCAACAACGTCTACCTAGGTCCGTTTAACCTAGGACATCACCCAAAATTAGGCCAAATTTGGATTCCACCCGAAATTGACACAAAATCTAGTGTTAAAGTCTCTAAACTCAACCAAACTAGTTCCAACTTTCTCCCACGGGTAGCCTAAGGGTCTAGGAAGGTAATAAACTACTAATTACACTATATAAGAGTAATTACAAGGGAGAAATTTAGGGTTTACCTCTTGAGAGTTGGAATCCCAAGCCAAAGTCTCCAAAAAGCTCCAAATCCACCAAACTAAGCTTCCAAGCTTCCAATCCAGCTCCAACACCAAATCTAGGCTCTACCCATCTAGGTTGGGGAAGAATGTAGGGTTAGAGTTAGCAACCATGGAGAATAGAAGAAGAAAGAAGAGGAAAAGGAGTACTTACTTGAAGTGGAAAGTAGAAAGGAAGAAGAAGAAGAAGTGAAGAAGAAGAAGGAAATGGGGGTGGCTGTGTTGTGGCTGCTGTTATTGCACGGGTGAGGGCTGATTTGGTCAGCCAAAACACCTAATAAAGGGTTCCACAAGTTTCTAAATGCCCAAAATGCCCCCCCTCTCACTTGGTTTTGAGTTTCGGGTTCCAAAAGCACTCAAACTAACTCCAAATCTCTCCAACTAACCCACTAAAAATATAATAAATATTCTAAACCCAAAAATAGGTCTCACAGGGGTGTGGGCTGGGTCAGATATGGGTCCACTAGGGTCTGACATGGGTCCAGGCTAGCCAAAATCCTAAAACAATCAATATAAAAATAATACAACCACTAATTAATTATAAATACAATTAATTATAAATAATACACAATTAACCAAATAAAAAAAATATCCGGCTCTGGAAATGGGGTAGTGACAGGAACAGTATAAAGAAACCATAATACCACCAACAGGTAGAGTCACAGCAATATAGCTTCCACACATAAACTCAGAATTTTATTCACAAGAACAAAGATGAGATTTACAATGGAGGAGAGGAGAGAGATCACATAAGAACTGGGAGAGAGATTACAAGATAAAGTTCACAAAGCATGCAAGCCTTCTAAACTTCGATGCCTCTAAGAGGCAATTGAAGCCTTATTTATACTGCATGTCCTGGAGGTGACCTATTATGACCGGTGGGTGAACTGGCGCCTGCCTGTCTTGAGTAATGATGACTATTTTAGTGGAGAGACTTTGTAATGATGGCCATCAGCTTTTTCCATAGGTGGAGAATCTTTTTATCAAAGTTTCTTTAGTGGAGAAACTTTATAATGATGGCACTCAGCTTTTCCATTGATGGAGAATCTTCTTTATCAAAGTGGGGATGAGGTATCGTCCCTTGTATCCTATTGGTTGTTTGATCTGGAATATTGGCTATCTTCAGAGCTGTCAGAAATACTGTCAGGGTGGTCAGAACTACTATCAGAGGTGTCATTATTGCGATTGTCTTCAAGCCACATGGAAATTCCCTGGACAGTAAGCGGGTTACTCCTGTCATGTCGAGTCTCCATGATCTGTTCTCGTTCTTCAATTAGAGAGCTAACCATTATTTCCCTTTCTTCTATGATTCTTCTTAGCTAATCAATTTGTTCTTGTAATTCTTGTCTTCTTGTGATTATTGTTTCTCTGATCTGTGTCAATTGCTGTGTTAATTACTATCGTTGTTGCTGTTGCTGTTGCTGTTGCTGTTGCCGTTGTCTTCATTGTCTTTTTTGTTTTGTCGTTCTTTTGTGATTTTTTTGTTGTCCCATCCTTCGTAGATATCTATATAAAATAGTTTTATAGCAGATTTTTTTCAGAAAAAATAAATAGAGCCCACCAAGCTTCCCTTAGTCAGAGTTACCGTCGGAGTCCACCATGTTGCTTATAGGATCATTGCTTAAGAGTAGATCCTCATTCCGAGCTATTTGGCCTACTCGGCCCAAAGTCATATTATTAAGAAAATCAATGATTCTGGAAGGCCCATTACCTTCATCAGTTAAGGGCCTAAGACGGTCCACCAGAATAGTGTGTTTAGAGGTAGAGATCAAAGCATTTGTTCTTGCAGCACTTCTTGCCGCCTCAAAGAATTCCGTGGCTACCATTAGCCTTTCATGTTCTTCATTGAAACCTTGCTTTAAAAATTTGATGTTTTCAAAAAAAGTTTCTTTAACGAGCCTATCAAGCTCCCAAAGTTGGTACGAAGGGAAGAGTTTTATATATTGCCATTCTTCCCAGATACACCATACCTTGAATCTGAATATGGTCTGGAATTTAGTGGCATGAGTAAGTGCCGCCTTGATGCAAATATCTGGGAGGCAGTCTCGGTATTCGTCTTCAAAGATAGTGTTCATATATATTTCATGAACTAGCCCCTTCCTGATATGAGGCTTGAACTTCTGGATTTCCTGGAAACAGGCGAGAATACGGGGTCGCCTGTAAGTGTTGAGAATTAACTCCTCGTTCTGGAGGAAGCTAATAATCTCAGTGTCTTCTAACTTTTTGAAAAAAAGTATCAGCCGCGAATCATCCAGCAATTGTTGTTGATGCATGGCAAGCATTTCTTGAACAGTAACTTCAGCG
Organism: Iris macrosiphon; assembly: GCA_036927795.1. Classification (NCBI taxonomy): domain Eukaryota; kingdom Viridiplantae; phylum Streptophyta; class Magnoliopsida; order Asparagales; family Iridaceae; genus Iris; species Iris macrosiphon. The sequence continues at coordinate 80,609,238 of JAYESA010000018.1, forward strand.
TTGAATTCCTCGATCTTTGGGGTGGCCACCCCGAGAGCCTTGAGTAATTCAAGAACATCGGTCATGCGTAAATTAACCAGATCATTGGTTTGGATCTGGAAGAAGATTTCCCTGAGCTCCTTTTGTTCGACAGATGTGCCAGTGAAAAGATCCCGCTCCTTTGTGGCAAGTGCGATAGATCTAGAAGTAGAGGTAAAATTGACCATTCTGGAGGCCAGTTGATGGATCTCCGTCATCTTCTTCTCGAGCAAAGAGTTTTTCTATCTTTCGGCTAGAAGTGTCCTCTCAATTTGGGTCAGCCAATAACTGGCTCCCTTTACGTCGCGAGAATAAAAAGCCTGAAAGCAGCCATTGAATCTTTCCCAAACTGCTTTATCTTTATTTTCCATGTCCGTATTATTCCAATTTTTAATTACGATATCTGAAAATTGTGCGGGTGTCATTGGTGGCCTGGGAGTTGGTTATTCACCTGGTACCTTTGGCTGCTCGCCGGAGATTGACTGTTCGCCTGAGATTGGCTATTCGCCTTTGGGGAAATTTGGCTGTTAGCCTCCTGGGTTTGTTCAACCCCTGATGACTCTGCTATATTATTATCTTTGGCCTTTTTAGGGGCCACTTCTTTGAACTCACCCTGCCTCTTCATCTCTTGAAAGAGGTCTTGAAATTTTTTATAGAGATCTTCGTCTTCCATTTATCATAACCTGGTGAGAGTATCCGCAAGAAAATTAGTGTATCCCGGAATATAATTGACATCATAATTAAATATTTCTAGATACATTGCAATTCTAATCCGCCGAAGGTTTTCTTCAGGATTATTAATAGTCTTTCTTTTCAAGAATTATGCTACTGATTTATTGTCAGTCTCAATCAAAAAATGTCTATACAAGATATAGATTTTTAGGCTTTTTATGGCTAGTTTGACTGCTAATAATTCTTTGTCATATGTAGCATATTTTATTTATACTTTAGTAAACCTTCCTGATGCATAAGCAACCATTTCTTTTTGCTTGGCAATTAATACTCCTGCCCAGAAGTTATCCGAGGCGTCAGTTTGTAAAACTAAAATGTCATTGTCAAGCGGGAAATAAAAAATATTTTCTATTCTTATGGATTCTTTTATCCTAGCAATCTCCTCAATTTCCTTTTGATCAAGGGAAATAGAGATCTTGTCTGTATTCCATTTTCTTGGTTGTTCACCAGTTACTTCTTTGTACTTGGCTTGTTCAGCCGTAAGTTTTTCTTGTAAATGTTTTACTTTTGCTGATAAATTAGGAATAAATTTTCTACCATAATTAAGTAATCCTAAAAAACTCTGAAGTTCTTTAAGGGTTTTGAAGTTTTCTGGAAATTCTCTGATCTTGGTATATATATGTTCTTGTAAAAGAATTTGTCCATTCTTTATGGTTTTTTCTAAGAAATCAATTTCATTTTTTGAATAATTCTATCTTTTTTGGACTTAAAATAATTCCATTATCGAGCAGTAATTTACAAACATGCAATAGATGTTCCTTATGTTCCTCAACGGTGTTTGAGAAGACGAGGATATCATCAATGTAAACTACTACAAAAGGAAGATGCCCAAAAATAGAATTCATCCATTTCTGAAATATTTGTGGGGCATTTTTCAACCCAAATGGTAAGATTAACCATTCAAAATGTCCCTGTGGACAGCTGAAAGCTGATAATTCTACGGAATTTTTATCTTCTAGTTTTATTTGCCAAAAACCCGATTTAGCATCAAATTTACTGTAATACTTAGCACCTTGAATTTGTTTGATAAGATGCTCAGCTGTGGGAATAAAATAACCATCGAATTTAGTATAACTATTTAACTTTCTGTAATTAATAACCATCCTTGCTTTTCCTCTTTTTATTTCAGCATGATTTCTCACAAGAAAAGCTGGAGAAGAATGTCTGCTGAAACTTTTCTGGATAAGCTTTAGTTTTAAAAGTTCGCTAATTTGTTTAGAAAATTCCTCTTTGTCAGAAGGGGAAACCATAATGCTATTTACTCTGACATTGGTTTCTTTATACTGTTCCAATAGCTCTATTTTACAATATCTAGGGGCTTTATCAAAGGCTTTTAATGGGTTATCAGAAAATAGTGGTTCTAACATTTCATAAATGGTTCTTTGTAACTTATTGTTGTTGGGAAGATTGTAAGTACAGACTTTTGTATAATCAATGAGTGTAACGGGTTTTTCACCACGCTGTGCTATATGTGTAAAGTTCGAAGCTAAGGAGACAAGAAAATGTACTCTAGGAATGGATATTCCATCAAGTTCAAATGTGTGTGTGTTGTATGGTTTATAGTGTCTTAAATTATCCATACCAATAATACAATTACTGTCAAAATCTCTGGGTAGTAATACAAAATCAAACATATAAGTGTTAGAATGCCCTTGTAAATCAGGGAAATGGACCTTAAGGTTTTTTACTTTATGGTTGACAGACACCTGTCTTCCCATAAAATCGTTTAATTTGCCTGGTTTATCAAGTTGTTGCCATAAATCCCGAGGAATAAAAATTTCCTGTAATAAACTAGCCTCAGCTCCTGTATCAATGAGAGCATGGATAGTAAATTCATTATATCCTGATATACAAATGGTAAGTGGTATGTATATATGTAATTGTGCTTTTACTTTCAAGTCCATAGTTCTGACCATGTTTATATCAGAAGGAGTATCTGGGAGTTCTAACACTTCTTTCCAAGTCTCTATAGAAAGATCTATATTGTCAAGAGATGTGCTTGCTATTTCTAATTCTAGGGTATCTTCAATGGAAAGATCTATAGTATTATCTGCTTGAGTTCTAGCCCTCTTGGCAGGATTAAGTTTCTCAAATTTTCTAATATGTTTTTCGATTACTTGTGTAGTTCTGTCCATATGTCTTAGAACAATAGTCCTATAGTTAGACCTTTTGACTTCTCGTATAATATCTCGAAATTTTCGTAAAAGATGATTCATCTTATAGGCCTGATCTATTTGACTTTCGTTATAACTCGTATGCTCCCTATACCAATTAGTGGTTTTTGACATTTATTGGAGTGACAGAATTCTACTTCTATCCTTTATTTGCGATAAAGGAATTTTTACTGACATTTTTCCCGATTCATTAGTACGCTGGTTGTCAAGCATAGTCTTGGTTCTGCCTTCAATTGGTGTGCTAACACTCATTCTATGTTATATATCCTGTAAAATGTTGGGTGTTAATTCAATACTGACTAAACTGTCCATAGAGTTTGATCTAGTGATATTGGGAATATCTGAAGTCGTGGCCTCAGACTCTTTTTGACTTAGAGGTTATTTTCCTCCTTTGATTCTAGTAGATATAGTATTACCAGAGGCAATAAAATATTCGGTTGGTATCTCGATCTTTGGTTTCAAGGACTTAAAGAATACTCTTATTTCACTATCATTCTTAAGGTGTTCTAATCTAATAAGTCTAGGTTGGATAGTCTTTCCCATTCCTACCTCAAATAATCTTACTAGATTTTTGGGTGTGATGGATTTGAAGGTGGGTGTATCGTTTAATGCCATACAATATTTCTATTGTATTCCAAGTACTTTGGAACCATGCATTAATTCAATTCCTTGGAGACTCACAGATAGTGTGCAAGTTTTTTCTATATTGTGATCATCTAAACTTATAGAAAAATCTGGGTGTATGTTGATGCCAAATAACCTGTTAACTAGATTAGATTTTGCTCCTCCTATTATACTATTTAATAGATTATTGATGATTCTCTCATCCATGCAAACTACTAGAATAGGAGTATCTATTCCTGTTTGGAATAGTCCCGTTATTTTGAGCTGTATTAGGCCTATATGTAAATACCTCATCTTGGGATATTTAGCTTTTAATTTCTCTATTTTTCTTTTATCTAATAGACTGATAGAGGAAAAATCTTCATCTCCTTTTAATTCTATATTTCCTTGCATCCTTTCAAAGACATAAGTGTGTTTATTCAAGAATCTAGACTGGAAAGAAATTGGTTTATAAACTTCTTTTTTATCGGAATGTGGTATTGCTTCTTTGAGTTTTTCAAGGTCATCATCTGTGATTTCAAATTGTTCTCCCTCACTCTAGGGAATACTAGAATTTCTAGTTTCCTGTGAAGTTAGAGTATTCATATAGATTCTAAATTCATAATAGCCATCGTGCAATTCACTAGAGCTTGATCCAGGGGAGTTAATGCGGGGTTTAGGAGGAGTGTCTTCTATTATAGGTAAGTCTTCATATTTGTGTATAACCAATAAACCCAAAGGATTACCCTTTTCAATGAGATAATCTCTATCCTCGAAGGAAGTATTTTTTATTATTATGGAAACATTATTTCGAGAAACGGGTTCAATAAAACCATAAGTAATGAATATATTTTTTGTGGCATGTAATGGTATATTATGAATAATGCCATAATAGCCTAATGGCAAAAATATTCTAATATCTAATAATATCTCCTGGGTATGATATCTTCTAATTCTGCAACTCTTGCTTGTATATATAATATATCTTGCTGATATTCCCTCTTTTCTGGGTAATATTGTATTGTCATTTAATAGGGTTATCCTGATTGAATTTTGGGTTTTATTGATGGTAACCATGTTAATTTTTAAATGTTTCAAGGATTCATATATATCGTCTTCAGATTGTTCATCTGTATCATCGGACTGCTCATCCGAATATATAGACTCTATTTTGTATATGGAAGAGGCAGAAGTATCACTATTTATGTCATTAATAGTTCCAATGTTGATACCGTATTTATCCAAGTCATCTACAATTATTGTATGAATATTGTTAGGACATTCGTTAGCGAAATGACCTTCCTTATTACACTTAAAACATTTACAACATTTTCTAAATTTTTTTCGTTTAATGAACTTTCTTTTCTCATATTTATGGGGTTGTTGTTTTAAAGCTGGTTTCCACTTTCTTCTGGTAATTTTATATTTGGTCTTTCCTTTTCTTTTTCTTCTAAAGAATTTCTTTCTCTGTTTCTTCCATCCCTTGGCTTCGGGTAGACATCCAAATTCGGCATTAATATCCGTATTATATTTAGAACAACAAGAATATCCTAACCTAGATTTCTTAATGGTTCTATCCATTTGTTTTTGTGCTCTTACTTATTTACAAACCATCTCCATAGTTTTCATACAAGCTTTCTTGAGCATGCCCGTAGTGTGAACATTATTTCTTATTTTATTATATTTTTCTTGAATAATATTATTCCACGGATAAGGAATTTTTGTAAAAAATCCTTTAATCCAGAAATCCTTTTTTTCCCACCCCATGCTCTAAGCATGCCACATCCATGACACGATGAAACCTCTAAATAACTGCCAGGTCTTCTAGCATGCAATTTCTATCATCAGTTATTCCTATCTGTCGTACGTCCTATACGTACCAGTGGCCAACCGAGTACGCAAGTCCGTGTCCTACATGAGACTCACACTCGTATAAATATAGTGTCATGACCAATAAAACATAAGAATGCCTCATGATAATGGGGTGGTCTCATAAACTAGGTCGACATGCATATATATAAATAAAAACAAAATACGACGCCATCGTCGTTGCACCCAAGTTATTCTTGGACGCGTAGTTTATATAGCATTTAAAATATATAAACTAAATAACAGAATAAGATACATGCATCATATGGAATGTAAATCATAGTACAATGGCAAGGTATACTTGCTTGGCAAGCAATATGTATAGTGTAAGCATCCGGTCGTCAAGTACACAGGATCAGAAACTAAGGCCTCCGAATAAACGTCTCCAAATGCTGAAATAAATATCACCAACGTTCTCAGAATCAGCGAGATAGCTAAAAAATACTACCCTTTCGTCCAATTTTGATACAGGGGCAAAATGGTAATTTTGGGTTAAAGCGGGGTCCACATGTGGCCCACTTTGCACCAAAATATGTGCCAGGGCTAAAGGTCTCTAAATGGGACAAATTATAGGTCAAATAAATTCTAAACGTCAGTACAAACTCAACGATATGTCCAATTTTGGATTCCGGTGAGCCGAACACAAATGTCCTAAAAGTCAATCATGGGGCCCACAAATGGGCAGCTTGGTCAATTGTCTCGGAATCGTATGAAACTTGGGTCACAGGACTAGCGTGATACCACGAATCCAATGGCACAAGTTTTGTCGCATTCCGACTAGCGTACACAAAATGGTGTAGTATTTTACAAAAGTTACGATACGAGAACTTTTTACTGATACGGGTTGATTCTGACGCGCACACACGTCCAAATCAGTTTTCGCGAAAGTCCACACATCAGGATATACCATACACGCCTTTTGGTGCAATTGGTATGTGATGAGGCAGTCCCATTTGGCGGGACACGCTCCGTATCATAATTTCTAAGGTTTGGAAGATAAGTTTTTTATAATTTTTAACCCAGTTAACTCTGCATTTAACACAAAATAAAATAATCTAATTATCAGGGAATGATCTTGGTTATATAGTCTTCACATAACAAAAAGCAGATTTAGATTTGGATGTCTATGGTAGAAGATATTAATCTCTAAACATATGTGGTTGAACAATTTTCTGCAGATTGAAATTATGTGATTTTTCTTCAACTTGGCCTCGATATCTACCTAGTGTTAAGCGCTATTCGATGGAAACTAATTTATAGAGTTTGAAGGGGGATAGGTCGTGAACATACCGGTAAAGACGGCTCAAAAATTGGACGAGTGACGAGGCGGGAAACAACACGTAAAGTAGGGCACGTTGCTGCTCAATTCTGTCGCGGACGCTCGCGCGGGTGACGCGAACGCGAGCAGCGGCGCTTGTTCCGGGCTGCTGCGCGGCGGTCTCAGGTCGGCATCGGTTTGGGGGGTAGTAGGTTTAGGGTTTGGGTTTGTTGTATAAGATGTATATACATAGAGAGAGAGAAGGGGCGGTCGGGTGATTAGATGGAAAGGAGGCGGGTTTACTTGCTCGCTGGGTTGGGGCTTAGGTCATTGTGGCTTAGGTTAGGGTGTGTGGGCTTAGGAATAGATTGGGGATTAAGGTTTAGGCTTAGGGTTTAGCTTAAAGATTAGTCTTAAGGGATTTTTGTCACACCCCAGTCCCAAAATACGTAGGACTAGGAATACGTAACACGCCCAGCCGTGTGTACGAACTCCAATATATGGAAATCATATACACACGTACGCTGTATATGAATATACAATCCATTAGTGGTAATATACTGTCACAACAAGTCACACATAATCTATATCTCATCCACAGCACAAAAAATAAGTAGGAATAAAGAGCTGGAATATAACTAAATATCAGGAATAAGTATCAAGTCTGATAGTCCGGTGGAAACAAATCCACTATAAATGACTATACTGAAGTAGAAAAAAATCTTTAAACAGTGGAAATAATTACAGCTACTTTGAGGGTAAGCCCTCCTCAGTCTGGTATGTAGAGTCGGGTCCAGGTACGTACTTATATGGATACTCCTGCTCGTCCATATCTGAAAAGGGACCAGGTCCTCAGAGGGACGTAACAAAATACATAATAATATGCCAATAAGTACTGAAAAATAAATATCCAGTGGGTTACCTAACCGTCTATGTAAATACAACTTGAGGCAACTTTGGGCGTATGGAAAGTGTAGGCTAGACATATGTTGACGTAATTCACCAATTGTGACATCTGGCTAGTATATGCCATATATGCCCCCAGTACAAGGGCGCAAGTATACAGTAACCGTCGAGTGTGGAATCTGCATAGAGGAAGTGGGGTGTCCCATACGCCTACTAGTAGTCCTCCCCGTCCAATGCTCTAATCATGCCACATCCATGCCATGGTCTGGTTCATAGCCTATCCTTGGTACCCTAGCCCAATCCTACAACCAAACAAGGACAAGGATTGGACCACTGTACTACAATAGACTATGTCCATAGACCTATAATAACTACAGAGTCTTCTAGCATACAAAGTTTCTATCAGCAGTTATCCCTAACGCACGGCTCATACGTACATGAGGCCAACCCGGTACATAGTCCAGAATCTATATGAGAATCACAACTCGTGTAACAACTGTGTCACGGCCAATGAACCTACTAATGCTACATGATACTGGGGTGGTCTCATAAAACAGGTCCAAAATCTACATAAATACTATATAAGCAGAAATAAATATGCATGCCTCTGTTAGAATGTAAATAATCAGTACAATGGCAAGGTATACTTGCCGAGCAAAAGTCCTGTATAGTGCACATCCAACAGTGTTAATTTGTAGTAAGAAGAAGTGGTTTAGGGTTTGAGAGTGTGGTGATATATATATAGGGTCAAGAGGCGGTGGGTTTTTGCTTAATGGTTAAGAAACTACTTCTGCTGCTGTTTCTCTTTCATTGGTTTAGGTTTCGGCTGAGGGTTGTTTAGTAATAACAGGTAAAAGAGGCGGTGGGTTGCTGCTGATATTTTTCCCCATACAAGCGGAGAAGAGAATTAAGTGGTGGAGTTCTATTTTACGCGCGGATCAATGGAGGTTTATTTTACGCGCGGAGCAAAATTTAGGCGGTGGTGGAGTTTTACGCCTGGGTTTGATTTACGCGTAGAGAGAGGAATTAGGCGGGTGATGTTTTTTACGCACAGATGAAGTAAGAAGCGGTGGTAAGAGTTTACGCGTGGAATTGCTTTATGCACGGAGCAGGAAATAGCAAGTTGGGTTGCTACTGCTACTGTTTGATATTACGCGCGGTTGAGAGAAAAGTATACGCGGGGTGATTAACGGGTTTGGGCTAAGGGTTGTGGGTTTTGATATCCAATAACCAATAGAAATTGTTATATATATACACATATCTATTCACAGGAAATTCTAAGAATTATATTGGTGCATACAGTTGAACTAGCAACTGTCCAAAGAATCTCCTACATGGAATAAATCAGGAAAAATTATAATGGTCCCATAAATCTTCAAAATGTACAACATCTCAAAAGATGTAAATCTATTCTCTCTATTTAGTTTATAACTACTATAAATAAATTAAATTACATAATAAATAATAATAATAATATAGAAATACGGTTTTCAGAAATAGGGTTCTTACAATTTCGTATTAGATTTTAATTCTTTTTCTTTTTATTTATACTATTTATTATTACTATTTATTTACATATGTATATATGGTATAAAAATTCCATAAAATTTATATAGCACATAAAAATAATCTATCATCCTTCTACAAAGATTTCCTACATAAAATAAAATAAGATAATATAAAATAATATAATAGTTTTGTTCCATAAAATTCTAGATGAGTAGTTACCTAGGTAATTAATCCAATTAAATTCTATTTTCTAATTAACTAAGAAATAATACAATTAAGTTAAATAATTAATTAAATAATTATAATATTTAAAATTAGGGGGTTTTACACTTCGAGTCCAGAATGATGATATGAACCCAACAGAATGTCAAGAACGATGATACGAACCCAACAGAACGTCCAGAACTGGATTCCAATGAGCCGATCACGAAATCGCCCGTCAAGTTAAACCATGGGCCCCGCAAAATAGTGTTTCGTCAACATTCTCAGAATCGAACCAAACTTGGGTCACAGGACCAACAAAACGCTGTGAATTCGATGGCACAAGTTTCGTTGTAAAATGATAAGCACACACGAAATTATGACGAGTGTAAGAATATGTTGATACGGGACTTCTCGACGGATACGTATTGATTTCGGTGTGCATGCACATCCAAATCAACTTTTACGAAATCTCACATGTCTGTATTGACGATACGCACCTTTCGCTAAAATTCGTACACGATGAAGTCGCCTCGTTTAGCGGAACGTACCCCATTTCGAGAAAATTTGGGTTTAAGAAACAAACTTTTTGACAGATTTCAACAGCAATTAAAACACAGCATACATCGAATTAAAATAAACTAATTAAAGAAATTAAAACTTGTTTATGTTATCTAAATTACTCTTCAAGCAAAATTTATAAATCGCGTGTCGTTATGAAGATAACTGGTCTCTAACACGCGCACTTGGAACAGTTTCTGTTCCAAAAATAAGTTATTTTTTCCTGTTTTGTGTCGCGATTTATGATTGACACAGGATACGATACACTAAACTAATTACACAGGGTTCAAGGGGGTCATGTGGTCTTTGCATAGGACTCGACGGTTCACTGTTAGGTCTACTATGCAGGGAGATATAGGAGAGAGAAGATGGGTACCTCTCGTGTGCTGCTGATCATTAAGTCGGACGGCCTTCTTTCGGCGGCTTGCAGCGGCGGTCCGGCGGTCTTCGGCGGCGGTGGCTCATCGAAAATGGAAGAGGAGATGATGGTGGTTGCTCTGATAGTGGTAGTGTATATATAGGGGGGTGTGAATGGGGTTACGGAAGGGGAAATGATGGGTCGTCGGCCGTTGTCGGGAGGGAAAGTGGCGGGGTGCGGGCTGTGGGGGGGGGGGTTTCGGGGTACTGTAGCAGCAGGTTCTGGGTACAGGTTATCAGGTAGTGGGTTCAGGTATAGTTTAGGATCCGGGTTTGTTTGGTTTGGTTTGGGTTGGTTTAATTTATATATATATATATATATATATATATATATGGCCATCTAAAACAATACTCTATTAATATTTTTACACCCAAAAATATTTTTTTGCACTATATTAATAATTAATTAAATATACATAATTATAAATCCATGAATACTATATATTATAAATGGCTAAAAATTACAGAAAATTCTTCCTTAATCTTAGTAATTCATAATACAAATAATTAAAATTCTAAAATTTAATTCTAAAAAAATTAGGGTGTTTACAATCTACCCATCTTAAAAGAGTTGCGTCCTCGCAATTAAGAAAATAAAACATAACCGGTCAGGAAAGGTTTACTCCAGAAGAGATAACGAGGTTGCAAGACTTGTTTGTTAAAGTATGACACAAAAGATAAGGGACCATGAGCAAGGAAAAAATCGAGAGGAAGGGTGAGAGTTTTGTTCAAGCAGAACACGTTGGAAGAAATAAAAAAAATTTCCTAGGTAATGAAAGATAAGTAACTTAAGAGTAAATGAGTCTGGTTAGAACGAAGATCAACCATAGCTTCAAAAAATTTGGGTACCACTTACATATTACTACTCTAGACCAACAAGTTCATGCTAACATAATATTAGGTATAGGCTAGGGAATGGAACTAACAGGCATATGCTAAAGTATTACTAGGAATATTTGCTATTATAGCTAGCTATGATAAAACTAAATCTTACTCATATTCGCTACTCCTCGAGTCTGTGCCTCCTCCACTGTCATCGCAAAAGCGTATCCACGTCCCTGTGGTGGTGCCCTCTGCTGTTGCTGGGCCTGCTGGAAGAGTGCTGCCTATGGTGCCAAGGGTGGCCTCGGATGATATCCTTCCGGTGCTGGTAAAGTTTGTCGGTTTACCATCGGTGCTCCCTCTCGACGCTCAGGGCAATCCTTGGCTGAATATTGGTTGGATCCGCAAATCAAGTATAATTCCTACTTGTGTCTGCACTCGCTTTTGTAATGACCTCGCTTGCCATAATATTGACATATAGACAGTTCCTGCGGAGCTGCTCTGGGTGGCTGGTGCATGTGAGGTCTCTTTGCAGCTTCTTCCTGTGGTGCTCTGGCTGGTGCTGATGTGAACGGTTATTTCTGTCTGGACTCTTTCCTGGTGATGTGCTCCATCCGTCGGGCTGCAGCAAGGACGTCCGTATAAGAAGTAGGTACAACAGAGCCGATTAATCTCTGTAGCTCAAAGCTAAGTCCGTCAAAAAACTTTTTTGTATTCTCCTCTTTTGTTAGAATCAGAGTAGGGGCGAAGCGACTCAAATGGATGAACTCTGCATTGTACTCTTTTACCGTCATGTTGCCTTGAATGAGACGGTTAAACTTATTCCTAAGTTTCGCTCTAGCAATGGTTGGAATGTACATCTCTTGGAAAAGTCTAGAGAACTCCTCCCAAGTGACTCGGTCTGGTCTGAGCCGTCTCTCCTTAGATAGCCACCAGTGATGTGAATTGCCCGTCAACTGCATCCTGACGGCAGTCATCCAATTCTCCCTCGGAAGCTCAGCTGCTTCCAATTGGTGTTGAGTGTTTGTGAGCCACTCATGAACTTCAGTGGGCTCCTCATTGCCTAAAAAGGTACGAGGCTTCAACTGGCAGAAATTAGTGATAGATTTCATCGATGGCCGTCTAGCTGGTGGGTTTGCCTGCTCTAGTACTATCACTATGCTGTTCCTCAAGTTCTCTGTCTGGCGTTGTTGGGCCTCTTGATGAACCTGCTATTGTGCTTGCATCATTGTGTAGAATATTTGGAACATCTACTGACCATCCATAGGCTGTCCTGGTGGAAAAACGGGCATCGGTGGAGTAAATTGCGGCGGTGGTGGAATGTCGTCTCGCCGAAACCTCGAGGCATGCTGATCTGCTTGATTGCTTTGTTGAGTGGAGGGATCTCCACTTAGTGGCATCACCCCATCGTCGTAAGTGACCACAGCACCTTGTGGTGTACCCGCGGGAGTCTCATCGCTGGCTCGTGGATCCATTACTCTGCATACAAAGTAAACTATAAGAGGCACATAGAGGAATCAAGGTAGGATGCAAGTCAAGAAATTATTTTGAAGCCACTATAGAGTTCAAGAACAGATCAACAAGTGGATGAGATCCTATAATTTATCCTATCCTAATAGCAGGCTTGCTTGGTTCCTTCGTTGAAACCAAAGCAATATTGCCGTAGACCTGCATGAGCTACCACATAAACTATGTCATGTCCCAGTTCCAAAATTCTGAGGGACTAGCTATGTGGCATTGGCCAGCAGCACAACTCCAATGGGCAAACCCAATTTAATGGACCCGTTAGAGTGCACTTAAGCTGTAATAAATATAAATATAGTCTACAATATCTATCATAGTATAATTCTAATCTCATCCACGAAAAGTAAACACAAGTCAATATGATAAATCAGTCAAGATAATAGATAAAGAAAATAATCCATCAACATATCCAAATAAATAGTGTCTCGGGGAACAACCCGACACAATAAAAGAAAGAGAATATCACCAATACATATGTTCATGAGTCCAGATATGAAATAACAATGAGCATAAATAATTGAGTATGAAACTGAAATACTCAGGAGAAATCCTCCGGCACAACCTCGTCCTCTGGTGCTAGTACTGCTCCAGCGTCAGCTCCTGTCCCATATCTCGGGATAATCCTCCTCTGTTGTACCTGGGAACATAATTCGGATCCAGGTCCTCAGGGGATATAGCAAGGTACAAGAAATACTCAAGCCAAATAAAATACAGTAAATAAAAATAGATCCTCAAGGCAAGCTATGTAACTAGCTAAATAAAATACAAATAAGAGCATCACTAGTACTCAGGCTGAGACCACTACAAGCTCTGTGTCGGGGAGACCATAGCAGCAAGAATATCACGTAATGGGCCAAGCTCTGGTACAGAGATTAAAGCACCTCCAGTAGTAAAGTATATGTATATATATATATAATCAGCCTGTAGCCTGTCTATCTCTCCCCGCCCAATGTAACCTCACGTCTTATGTCCATAACACGCAAGATCATGACCTCTAGCTAGTACATCGAGTCATAATGATATCTATGTATATGCAAGTCTCATATCACGAATCCTGTAAGCCTATACAGAATTATCATGAATAAATCAGAAAAGATTCTGTCACATAAATAGTGTCAAGTGTCCTATGGTATGACGTACTTGGTAAAGCAAGCACGCAAAGAATATGATCGTGGAATCAATTCTCTAAGTGACGTTACACGACTCCGTGTACGACATTGACACCCGAATCTTGTTCGGACGTTAAACAATGTCTCACGGTTCTAAGTTGAACAGGTACATCACAGAAGTATATAGAAAGAATACAAGCAAATAATAGCACAGGATCTTTGCAGATTTGGCAAGGTACACTTGCCTGTGTTCTGAGCTCCGTCAGTTGCTCCGATATAAGTAGAATCTTCAGGTACACCTCCGGATGGTGAAACAAATATCACCATTATTTTTAGAATACTTAAAATACTAGGATTGACTACCCATAAGTCCAATTTGAACACAGGGGCAAAATTGACAGTTTTTGGTCAAAATGGGGTCCACATGTGGCCCACTTCGTACCAAAAAATGTGCCAGAGATAAAGTTCTCCAAATTTGTCAAACTTATTATCTATGAGTCCAGAACGATGATACGAACCTAACGGAACATCCAAAACTAGATTCCGATGAGCCGGTCATGAAATCGCCCGTCAAATAGAACCGTAGGGCTCACAAAATGGTGTTTCGTCAACATTCTCAGAATCGTACCAAACTTGGGTCACATGACCAGCATAACGCTGCGAATCCAATGGCGTACGTTTTATTGCAAAATGACAAGCACACACAAAATTATGATGAGGGTCAGAATAAGCCGATACGGGGCTTTTCGACGGATACGCGTTGATTCTAGTGAGCACGCACATCCAAATCAACTTTCGTAAAATTCTACATATCCGCGCTGACGATACGCGCCTTTCAATTTAATTCGCACATGAAAAAGTTACCTCGTTTAGTGGGACGTACCCCGTTTTGAAATTTTTTGGATTTAAGAAACCAAGTTTTTGACAGAATTTAACAGCAATTAAAATACAGCATACATCGAATTAAAATAAACTAATTGAAGAGATTAAAACTTGTTTATGTTGTCTAAATTACTGTTCAAGCAAAATTTAAAAATTGTGTGCCGTTATGCAGATAACGGGACTCCAACACGTGCATTTGGATCAGTTTTTGTTCCAAAAATAAATCATTTTTCTGTTTTGCGTCACACGATTTGTAAATAATATAGGACATGATACACTAAACTAATTACACATAGTTCAAAGGGGTAATCTGGTCTTCGCATAGGACTCGACGGTTCACTGTTAGGTCTACTGTGCAAGAAGATATAAGGAAGAGAAGATGGGTACTTCACGTGTGATGCTGATCGTGAAGTCGGACGACCTTCTTTCGGCGGCTTACGGTGGCGGTCCGGCGGTCATCGGCGGCAGCGGCTCGTCAAAAATGGAAGAGGAGATGATGGTGGTTGCTCTGATAGTGGTAGTGTATATATAGGGGGGGTGTGAAGGGCGTTACGGAAGGGGAAAGGATGGGTCGTCGGCCGTTGTCGGGAGGGGAAGCGGAAGGGTGCGGGCTGTGGGGGGGGGGGGGTTCGGGGTACTATAGCAGCGGGTTCTGGGTACGGGTTATCGGGTAGTGGGTTCGGGTATAGTTTAGGATCCGGGTTTGTTTGGTTTGGGTTGGTTTAATTTAATCAATATATATATATATATATATATATATATATACACACACACACACACACACACACACACACACACACATATATGGCCATCTAAAATAGTTTTGGACTTCAATAAATTTTAAAAAAATTCTACAATACTCTATTAATAGTTTTACACCCAAAAACATATTTATTTCACTATATTAATCATTAATTAAATACACATAATTATAAATCCATGAATACTATATATTTTAAATGGCTAAAAATTACTGAAAATTCTCCCTTAATCTCAGTAATTCATAATACAAATAATTAAAATTCTAAAATTTAATTCTAAAAAAATCAGGGTATTTACACCATGTCATCCTGCTATATAGTGTTATGGATTTATTGATTGCTAAACCTGCAGAATGAAGTTATAAATTTTATGTTAGCCATACTATCTAGTGGTCGTATCCCGGACTGAGATATATACGATGCTCAGTGGATCGAAGAATTATTAATGATGTTGATTCATGATGGATTGATTATGTGATTGTTCATGTTCCTGTCCTAACTACCTTATATTTGTGTTATATTACCAATATACCCTTTGTGGTACTGGTCAAGTTGTTGGACGCATTGATGCATATTTTCCATGCTTATATATATATATATATATATATATATATATATATATATATATGACGGGATATAGCACCTCAATGCACAAGTAACAGAAGCATGCGCCCCAAAGTAATGCATCAAGCAACACCTTTCGCCACGTAGTCCAAGGGCAAGAAGTCCAAGTCCTGCTACACGATTTTTCTACCATCCGAGGAAGCTATAGCAAGAACAACGAGGTCAGGCTTGACGTACCAACGCGAGTACAATGCCCCTGACGATGGTGTACTCCCGACTGTCACACCGACCTCCTCTAATCTGGGTCCATCACAGCCTCCGCCAGCAAACAAGTCTAAGCAGAAGGAAGTTCGCTTCGACAAATTGCTACGCAAGGATGCGGCTCTGGGGTTGAAAAAATCCTACAACTTCGATATCTTGGCCCAACTGGCTAACCCTCCAGCTAAGCTATCACTATTCGAGCTTCTGTGGCTCTCTAGAGACACTCAGGCCATTCTGATTGAGGCTTTACAGAATGTCGACATCTACTTGGCGTAGGTCAAACCGCCAGCTGAGGATCCAGCTACTTGTCCCCACTGCAATAATATCATGGAGGTAATACCCAATATTATATTTTCGCAATAGGACATATTGCTAAATAATAACCGACATGATCATCCCCTGTATTACACAGGGTACATTGGTGCCATCAAGGTGGATTGGACGTATATCGATCATGGTTCATCAATCAGCATCATCCCGCGGAGTCTGCTTCAGATATTGGATATTTTGATACAACGCCTGACAGCCACCAATACTGCCATCACTGGCTTCAACGCAGTAAGAAGCTATCCTCTGGAAAAGATTCGCCTGAAATGTCAGATCGACGACTTAAAACCAGAGGTCACTTGCTATGTCATTGACGTAGATGTATCCTACAATGTCTTGCTCGGACGCCCACGGATACATGAATATATGATCGTGCCATCGACCTTGTATTAGTGCCTGAAGTACATCGACGAACACGACACGACCAAAAAGGATTTTGCTGATGTCGATCCGTTCAAAAGGATCCAATCTACTCCGATTCAATTCTTTACAAACAGGTCTACCAAGATGAATATGGCAATGGCGCCGATGATGAGGCAGAGGCTAGGATAACACCAGAAGAGCCCTTAATATTCCGTATAAAGGCACGCACTCCAGACACAACCTCTCCCCTCATTGTAAAACTACACACAAAGTCACCCGAACCTTTGGTCATCTGCCTTCGTAGGACAAATCGATCACCGAAGGAAGATTAGGCACCATTCACCACATCCGAACCTCTGGTCATTCGCCTTCACAGGCCGAGTCAACCTCCGAAGGATGCTCCGCTGCCTCCTACAAGTTTGAGCCTCTGGTAGTAAAGCTGCGTCGGAAATCTCCAAAGTCGTCACTCGCACTAGGGTAGATCTCGGGAAGGACAAGTTGGGAGAGTATGTAGTTGCTTACACAAACGTCCCTTCTCTTGACGATATAATTCCTGAAGGAAAGATACCTTATTTTGTAAATAAAGGGATATCTTGGAACTACTCTGAAGTTGCACACATAAGCATATTATATTCCATAGAGCACAGTCTAGGCCTAAGCCTACATCCATGGTTCCTACTTCACCATTCCAGCAAGGAGGAGGGGAGACAAACCCATCATCTTTGGTAGGATTGAATGCCCCCAGTCCTTCATCCCTGAGGAACAAATGTACGAACCCGATACCAACAAAATGCAACTCTACCCGTTTAGTGGTCAAGCTAAATACCTCATCCAAAAGATGGGTTATGATCTTAAAAGCAATCAAGGTCTGAATTACGGCAAAGTTCGACGACTGCCCTTACGTCTCACCGCTTCGACAGGCAAGTCTAAGGACTGCTACCATAAGATCAAGCATGGCTTAGGGTACATTACGTCTCCCACAACCCCCGAAGGCTCGGATAAAGAAGATGAGTTACACTCTCACTCTTCAGAGTTTTCCTCTTGGGACTCCGACGTCAATATCGGGAAGATACTTAAGCAAACATTATCTGCCAAAATTGTGTCAGCTTACCTAGAGAAAGACGACAAAAATCTACTAGAGCTCTTTGAAGTAGAACTGTGGGCCCAATGCCTAGACGCACAATAGGAGATACGGTTCGAACAACGAGAATCTTCTACCAAGGATGAAGATGTACAAGTCAATCTGGGCGATGAATCCTCCCCTAAACCTATCTTTATCAGCAAGAGTCTGATCGATAAAGATCGAGAATCTCTGCTACAGCTCATTAGGGAATAAATTGACATATTTGCCTGGAGCTACGAAGACATGTTGGGACTGGACCCCTAAATCATGGTCCACAAGCTTAAAATCTCGTCGATCTCTAAGCTTGTCAAGCAGCAGCAACGGCAATTTCGGCCAGACATTATGAACTCTATCGAAGATAAAGTCAACAAACTGATAGCTAATGGCTTCGTCCGTGAAGAACAACATCCAGATTGGGTAGCCAAATCGTGCCCGTCGTTAAAAAGAATGGAAAGATCCGAATCTACATTAACTTCTGTGATCTAAACACGACCTGTCCTAAGGACGAATTCCCCCTTCTGATCACGGACATAATGATCGACAACACCTATGGTTTCAAGCTCATGTCCTTCATAGATGGATTCTTGGGCTACAATCAAATCAAGATGTCTCCTGACGATCAGAAGCATACATACATCGTTCTGAACGTCGATAGGAGTATACTGCTACACAGTTATGCCCTTTTGTTTGAAGAACGCGGGTGCTATATACCAACGAGTTATGAGCATAATCTTTCATGAGCATCTTCGCAAGACAGTCGAGTGTTACGTTGATGATATCACCGTCAAGAGTTGCTCCAAAGATGATCATCTCATGGACTTGAAGACTGTATTTGACCTCATGCGTACGCACCAGCTCAAGATGAACCCTACCAAATCTTTCCTAGGAGTCTCCAGCGACAAATTCTTGGGTTTTATCCTAACTTCGAAGGGTATCCACGTAGACCCTGACAAGACCAAAGCGATCATTGAATGAGCCCACCGAAGAACCTCAGAGAATTTCGTAGCCTTCAAGGAAGACTGACCTATATTAGGAGGTTCATATCAAACCTCTCTGGATGTTGTCAGCCGTTCACGCAACTCATAAAGAATAGAGTCTCCTTTGTCTGGAATGAAGAATGTCAGCACACCTTCAACGACATCAAGGAATAACTCATAAGCCCTTAAATATCAGTAGCCCCAGTTATAGGAAATCCCTTTTTGCTCTATGTATGAGCAATGGATCACTCTCTTGGCGCTCTGCTAGCCCAGAAGAATAACGTAGGTCATGAGCGGGCCATCTACTACCTCAACAGGATGATGGTCGGTGCGGAGCACAGATACAATCCCGTCGAGAAAGAGTGCCTCGCTTTAGTCTTTGCTATTCAGAAGACCCGACACTATATGGAAGGACAAACGATCCATGTGATCTCTCGGGTCAACCTCCCTAGGGTCCTCATGACCAAACCTGGGGCACTCAACTCCCACTTGGCTACGTGGGCAATACTGTTGTCACCATACGACATGGCATTTATTTCGCAAAAAGCTGTCAAGGGACAAGCGTTAGCTGACTTCCTGGTCACCCATTTGGTGCCAAAAACTTTAAAACTCTACGAGGAGATCCCCGACGAAGTCGCAGACTCCAACACCGGGACGAATGCAGAAGTCGTTTGACGAATATTTTTCAACGGTACTTCAAGAACGCCCAAAGGCAACATCGTTGCTAGATTCGGGATAATATTGATCTCTCCATATGATCTGGTTATCAACCGTGCCTACTCCCTCACCGAGCCATGCTCCAATAATGGGGCAGAGTACAACGCTCTCATCATTAGACTTCAACTCACTAAACAAGTGGGAGTTGACCACCTGGAAGCCTACGGTGATTCCAAACTGATAAACAACCAAGTCTGAGGCGAGTACGAAGTCCAAAATGAGGACTTGATTTCCTACCACCAAGCCACACCTGGATTAATCATCACCTTCGAGGGATTCTTCATAGAGCACGTCCCTCGACTGTGAAACATCTAGGTGGGTGCCATAGCCGGACTCGCAGCCTCTCTAGTTGTTCTGGTCGATACACATGAACTGATCACCGTGATCGGTCAAGAGCTGGTCTGCCCGAAGAACAACCTCTCTCTGTGTCAGAGCTACTCAGTAGAGACGAGCGCTGACTTACAAGACTGAAGACTTCCATTCATCGACTACACAGTCTATGAAATTCTTCCCGAGAACTCAAAGAAAGCCACTTCGATCAGAAGACGTTCTCTTCGGTTCTATTACAATACGGCTACCAAAATACTGTATCGCCGCTCCTATGACGGTCTTCTGCTATGATGTATATCGAATGCAGAAGCAAACAGGCTCTCCATGAGGCTTACAACGGAGTTTGCAGTGCCCATCAATCAGGGCCCAAGCTACATGACCGCCTCTGTAGAATGGGTTACTATTGGCCTACAATGGTACCAGACGTAGTTGAATATGCAAGAAAGTGCCAAGAGTGCCAAATCTATGCTGACTTCATCCACCAACCCTCAAAATTTTTATAGCCGACCGTTGCATCTTGGTTATTCGAAGCTTTGGGGATGGACATTATCGGACCAATTAGTCCACCTTCACCGAAGGGACATTGGTTCATCTTGGCTATCACCGACTACTTCTCTAAGTGGGCAGAAGTCGTACCACTCGCTGAAGTCAAGATGTCCAACGTGATCAACTTCGTCAAGCATCATGTCATATATCGCTTTGACTTACTACGGAGGATCATCCACGACAATGGTCCACAGATCGCAAGTTACGTATTCTACTGGTTTTGCGATAAAAATTAGATTCAGAATGTAGCATCGACTGCCTATAACTCGGCAGACCATGGTTTGGCAGAAGCCTTCAACAAGACTATCATAAATCTACTCAAAAAGTATGTGTCATCCAACAAATTTATGCAACTGGAATGAGAAGCTAGGTGAATGTCTCTGGGCCTACCGTACAACGGTCCGGAGAGCTACTGGCAATACGCCTTTCTCTCTGGTGTAAGGAAGCGAAGCAGTCCTCCCGCTCGAGATCTAAATTCTTTCACTCCGAGTAGCTCTCTCCAGCCAATTAATAGTCGACGACAATCACTACCGATGGCTACAAGAGTTAGAAATACTCGATGAGAAACGTCTCTTAGCTCAGTAGCGCATTGAGCTATACCAAGCCCGTCTCTCTGGAGCCTTCAACAAACGGGTGAAAAAAAAACCCTACCAAGTGGGTGATCTCGTCCTGGCAGTAAGGAGGCCGATGATTATGACCCACAAGACGACCGACAAATTTTAACCCAAATGGGAAGGCCCATTCGTCGTAGAATCGGTATTCTCCAACGGTGCCTACTGGTTCGCGAAACCCAACGGCGACTTGCTCATGATGCCTATCAACGACAAGTTCCTGAAAAAGTACTATGTCTAAGCTAGACTTGTACTTTCCTTATCCCCAGTCAGGCGATCAAGATATACAGTCCTTACACTATTGGTTCTTTATCCCCAGCGAATGCCTATGTACAATATTTCTCCTTCTTTACAAATTTTTGTCAATGCCATTATTTGTATCCAGGAGTCCTGGATACGCAACAGATGATGGATCCTCAAAGTCTCTCCAAAGGAGCAGTCCTCAGGTCCACCAGCAAACTCCCACTTGGACCACCCAAAAATTAGTCTCGTTAGACTCTAGCCATGTCCATATCACCTCTGAGCTATCGTCATAATAGTCTTCCCAGCGGAGCAATCCTTAGGTCTATCTTCATTCTCGGATAGACCACACTTAGCAAACCACTTCTCAGTGAGTATCTCGGACATTGGTTTATGTCCATACTACCTCTGAACTACTGTCATATTTCTCCTCGGTTGAGTTTGCCATATCCATATTACCTCTGAGCAAACCTTCCGGGTCTTGGCTATCGATCACTACATCCTCTGATATCAGTTGTCATCTCCACTTATCGCCTATACTTACCAAGGTACGTTAGCGATGTTAACTCCACAAAACCTGCCATGTCCATATTACCTCTGGCAGGGTTTATCTCGAACCTATTACTTGTACTCAGGTGCGCAAGAAGTAATGGGTCCACAAAACCTATCACGTCCATATTACCTCCGATAAGATTTTGTCTCGAACTTATTATTTGCACTCTCATGCGTAAGAAGTAGTAAGTCCACCAAAGATCCCCTAGTGGGATATCCTCCAAAGAAAACAGCCATGTCCATAATACCTCTGGCTCCTTTCCTTTTTCTTCCACAAAAATACCATGATTATACCTAACCTCTCGGTATAACTATAGATCAGCTCACTTCCACGTCATTCCTGAGCTATCGTCCTCACATCCTCCCCAGTAGGGTTTGCCATATCCTTCTTACCTCTGAGCAAACCTTCCTGGTTGACTATCGATTATCACGTCCATATTACCTCTAATATCGATCGTCGTCTAAACTTAGCATCCGTACTTGACTCTAAGTATGCCAACAGTGTTAAGTCCACTAAACTTGCCACGTCCATATCACCTCTGGCAAGGCTTGTTTCGAATCTATTAATTGTACTCAAGTGCACAAGAGGTGATAGGTCCACTAAAGATCCTCCAGTGGGATGCCCCTAACAGACTACGGTGTTGTACTACGTCCATATTACCTCTAGTACAATACCCAAAGTCCACAACAAATAAATATGACAAATACAAAAGAAGAAATTCTGAAAAAGGAGAGACTTTATTGATTAATATTCAAGATCATGAGTACATATGATAGAAATCCATTACATTGAAGAATTTTTTATTAGTATTCAAGGTCATGAGTACATATGTTAGAAATCCATTTTAAGGATTTCCACGAAGTCTCGCTGATGCGAACCTTTTTCATTAGAAGCGCCCCTCCGTGCTGTCGTTGCTACTGACACAAGTCGAGCCCGCAGCGAAACTTATTGCTTTCTGGATCATCCTTCCATAGTGCAAACCTCAGTATATGGAAAAAAATCCACACTGATGGATAGCAAGGGAAGGGCATGAGCAGACGCTTTATAATCATGCGGAAAGACCGACGACAAGAATGACAATTAATCCAAATCCTGTCATCGATCCCGCAGTCTCCCGGCCAGTAGAAAATCACATAAATGGGAGAAATGTAGCTGGCATATTGCATGAACAAGGACAGCTCAGCGATGATACAGTATGTTCATCCTCGCCTCTTGGATTAGTTCTTGCCAAATTGTCCTCGTCTCCTGGATCAGTTATTGGCAAACCGCCACATAAAGTTGGTCTTTACCCTGAACAACGGGTATTATGATATCCTCCTGTGCTCCATTATGAGCATCGTGAGGGGGAACAAAGCCTGTACAAGAAAAATATATGTCGTCAGCATAAAAATACAAAGTCAACGTCTATACGGCATAGCCTAGTCGGCGCATGAGGTGTCTTCCATACGGTAGAGCCATGGTGGTCTCATATCCGGATCAAACCTTCATCCATGTGACAGAGTCATGGCTGTCGCATGTCCAGGTTGAGCCTTCATCCATGCGGTAGGATCTTAGTTGTCGCATGATGGTTGTCCATCCATGCGACAGACTAATGGAGAAAGTCTATGCATGTTCGTGATGATCTCTCATCCATGCGACAAGGCTGTGTAAAAAGTCTGTGCGTATTTTAGATAATTTCTCGTGCACGCAGCAAGACTGTGCATGGGTGTATCTTTGTCCATGGAAGCCCAACACAAAGAACGCGGTGATCCCCATACCTCCAAGTAAAGCATCAAAATCAGGGGGCCAAGGATCAAGACCGCCCCTGACAAATTTCTCGGCTAGGAGAGTCGCTGCCGTCAATATCCTTTACAGGAAAGAAGAGATGAAGCAAATAAATGAAGCTCTTTCTCTCCTCCTAGCCCCCTATTTATAGGCTTCAAAGCCGCATGAAGAGATCGAGGCAATGAACCAAAGTAGTTATAAGGACGAACCTGATGCCTCGATTTGCAGGATTCACTTTAAATCTTCTTGGAAACTGATACCTCGAGCCCCATGCCAGGAGACGACACAAAATCCTAAAAGATCTCTGCACGAGGATCGAAACAAATCTGTCATTTAATGCAGAAATGACAGCCTGGAAGCGCTCGTCTATGCGACACTATATCCACGCGGCCCAAGTGCTTTTCCTCCATGCTTCTTATTCAAAGTATTTCAAACTTGTCAGTTTGAAAACTTTAAAGGGGGTCTTGTAGAAGCATGGAAAATATGCATCAATGCGTCCAACAACCATGCGCCCCAAAGTAAAACTCAGAAGAGAATAGGCCTCAGAGTCACCATGCGGCCCAGAAAGACGACATATATGCGTCCCAAACAACCAAAGCAGCTTGGGCCGCAGATGGACTTGATATGGCATTCTGACAGCAGGACCATCTCTGACACAGAATCTTGACAAAGAGGATTTTTTGAATGCCTCAAAAGACGTGAACACACTAAACGGTAAGTCTTACATTGGCGTAAACTTTACTCTCGATGGATGTGTAGCGCCACATATACAACACAACAAGGACCCCTTGTGTCCCATACTCCATGCGTTCCATACGTCTCTGGCCCCATGCATCCCAAACTCTATGTG
This sequence comes from Iris macrosiphon, assembly GCA_036927795.1. Lineage (NCBI taxonomy): Eukaryota > Viridiplantae > Streptophyta > Magnoliopsida > Asparagales > Iridaceae > Iris > Iris macrosiphon. The sequence goes on from JAYESA010000018.1 coordinate 80,633,810, forward strand.
TTCCATGCGTCTCTGGCCCCAGACTCCATGTGTTTCATGTATCTCTGGCCCCATATGTCCCAGATTCTATTCATCCTATGCGTCTCTGGTTATATGTGTTTCAGACTCCATGAAGACCAAATCTTACTGTTACAACATGAGTGATTCTCTCCAACCAAGTGCGGACCATATGTCAAGCTGACCAAGTCACGCCCACAAAGGACGAGAATCATCCAGATCTTCAGCAACAGAAAATTCCAATAAGTGTCTACGTGACAGCCTGGCCCGCTCACGGTTACAGCAGCACCATGTTAAGGAGGCACACGTGGCACCCTCTAGCATCCATACGGCCCAACATATACGCGTCCAAGGATGACTATATATACCCGGGTGGCCTATCCAAACAAAGGGAGAGACACACAGGGGTCGCCAACACAAAGAGAGAACATTAGCTTCTTCACCCTGCATCGGATCGTCAACGGAGCAAAAGAGTCGCTGCACTTCTCAACCTCCATCGTTACACCCCAGATCAAAATATTGTACTTAGATAATTCTGTTTAGGATTTTTGTACTCTTTTTTGTTCCTTAAATACAAAGTTTACAAGAACTCATTTAATGGCGAATAATATATATATATATATTAAAAATATATATATATATATAATAATATTATATAATATATAAAAATAATATTTATTTATTATTCTTGTACGAATACTCTCGTAGTTGGTCATTGGTCGTAGCATAGATTAAGATTAGAATTGTAGATTGATTGCTACATCTACGTTTAAGATGAAACCAAGTTGGAACCCTCAGAAACAAACGTAGCATACATGTATTTTGATGCAACATACAGGACATATGGTCGTGTGTACACGACACCGATTCCACATGATTCAATAGGGTTAAATAACTAGACACAAGTTGACCACGCGTCATTGTTCAACCTTGTGCACAACACATAAGGTTCGATACATATACATAAAGATTTTTTAGTAGGGAACGGACACTGTCACGTCCCTCTCCCGAATACTCAGATACGAGAACATTGATACATCAAGCCTATGCCACGGTATCGACAATATTTTGCTATATACCTTAATTATAATAATAACAATGTCTATCAAGATATTATAGTAAATCATAAGATAAAAATCCACAAAACCTATGTTGCAATAGCAAGAGAAAGATATACCTAATTTTCTTACTTAATTATTTAAAAACAATCCACCAAATAATCCACTAACTCAAAAATAGTCTCGGGAATAAACCAGGTCAAATATAGTAACCAAAGAAACTAAAGTATACTAAACTCTACTAATAAAAAAATAAAATGAAAAAGCATAAGAAAAGAAATATTCTACTCTACATCATGAGATGAATCAGGTATTTCGGTGACATCGGTATTGCCAATATACCCACTATATACCTCCAAACAATTATCATCGCCTAAAATGTTTAATATATCAAGTTAGGATTATAGCAACTACATCCAAAGCCAGACATGAAATAATATACAATATATAACATGTGAAGTACTACATATTGGAATGGAATAATGAAAAAATAGAGCAAGATGTATCAATATGAAATAAGTAAATATGATAGATCATAACTAAAGTCTAAATGCACAAGTGTACATGGAAGCAAAACTTTCAACACGTGGAAAGACTAAGTGTAAGGGTAATCACATACTTATGAGTCCTTGAGAATGTCACATGATCATGTTTGAATGTCACACAAATATAAAATAAAATTTCAAGTTCATAAGGACGTCACACATGGTAAGTCCACATGCCTAGTGACTATACTTCTCCCAAATCCCACTTCTCACGACAAGCACACATACAAGATCATGGTATAGAATGTGTACAAAAGGATACAAGAACTCTCTCACAAGTGCGTGTACAACATGATAAGGAAACATTCAATAACAGTATACAATATATATAAAATATCTTGCTTGTAGTGGTACTTGTATGTTCTTGATGGTGATGTAGTCCCAACTCAAGATGACACGAATCCAATCTACTAGCTATCCAATCATGCCATTAATCCACAAAACTCTGTCATACAATTTTAGCACTAGTTAGATCTAAAATTCCACTTATAACCAATGGTTCTACTAAATAGTTCTCCTAAGGAAATCACTAATAATTTTGAATAAAATTACTTTACGTTTTGATTTATAGGTTATACCTAAATTTTAGTCTATTACAATCAAGTTTATTAATTATGGGATTCGTGGCATACAAATCAAAAAGTACCATTAACCAAAACTAACAAAAATCTAATATTTGAGTGCACAATCTCGTAGATTTTAGTTCTATGAGAGCACTGTAATTAACAGTTTGCACAAAACTCAATTTGATTAGGAGGTATGGTCATTTTGGTTTTCAAATTAATTTTTAGAGTTTCTGTAAGATTAACTAGTAATCTACAAATTCTACGATTTATTCAGGCTACCTAATAGTAATATAAAATTTTGAAATTTGACTATGTTGTACTTTATCGTGTTAGATTTCTAAAAATTCAAACTGATCAAGATTTCAAGTTTGGGATCTCCCACAATCTTGAAAACACTAACATGCATTCGTTTTACAGACGACTGGCACTCTAAATATTTTGCAAAAAATTAGGATTCAAATATTTGCTATTAAAATATATATTATGAAACCTTACTTCGATATGAAGCTAAAAAAGAAACTGGAGATGAAACATATTTTGTAGCTATTCTCAATCCTTCTGCAAAGTTATAAAATAAATTATTAAATAGTTTTTGGCCTAATTAACTCCAAATAAATCCCAAAAATAGTCATAAAATTTTCACTAAATTCTAGAAAATATATTTTGAATTTATAAAGATAAACTAAAAGTTTGAGCTAAAATTATTGTTGTATGGCTCTGTAGTAATTTTTGAAGGCCAAAGTAATTATTATATTAATTATCCAAAAATTATATAATGGCCTAATTAAGTATTTAAACCTATTTGTGAGTCTTTATTTGCCATTTCTAGACTATTTTTATTGATTTATAATTATGGGCTTATGTATGATTACCCGGCTCCCCAAATCAAATAATCTCCCATTTTTAATTCTATAAGTCCATTTTCGTATTGCTATACGGTATTTTAGGTCACGAATACTATAAACATGCTCAACATGGATGTGTCACATGTTAGCCCAATGTTTAAGTTGTGTTTTTGAATATGACTAATCGATTAAGTTTAGCATTATGATAATCAATCAATCACTATAGTAACTTCTACTTAAACTTAGCATTGTCTAGATATACATTAATGTTATAATATTTGCTTCTGTATATTGCTTGTTCGTCTAACATGTACTTTTAGAAAGCAATAAGCAAGACCAGCATGGACATATACAACGAAGAAATAATAATGAGCCAAAGACGACGTTATACCAGAAGATTTTGCTGAACCGCCCACAGCATCTCCGGAGCCTCGCACTCATATGTACATCGAGTCATACTGGCATACTCAAAGTCCACTCAAAATAGCATGAAACCTATCCACAATACAATCCCAAAATTAGACTAAAACTAAAATGACCAAAGCATAGACCATTCTGGAAATAGGCCAACCGAACTCCGGCTCCTGATCGAACTCGGACTGAACTCGGTATGCCTAAAATAGAAGATTGACCAGTTGTGAAATCTCTGATTTTGTGGTTTCCAACGTTCAAATTTTTAAATACTTGGGTACCGAATTCTGACCGAACTCTGTCCTAGTATACCCTATAAATAGACATAAATTTTTACATTCTTACTTACTCAACCATTCTTAATTTTTCTATCCATTAGTGAGCAACACTCAGAGCCTTAACCTTCTCCATCTCCAAGATAAACTCCCCAGCCTTCTAGTGCCAAGTGCGATCTCGGTTAAAAGTCTGTCAGTGTTGTAAAAGCTTGGTTTGTCAAGTTTTCTCTTTAGTGTTTGAAGTCTGCGTGCCCTTCGCATCAAACGCACGTGTGAAGTCTTTCAGCCTTCGGATCAAAGCTTGTGATTCACTATTGGTGATTATAGTGGATAAAATTTCGAGTAAGAGTTCTCGGGACTGGACTAGTCCTCTCAGAGGAAAACCAATATACATCGCGGTATTTGTATTTGCTTTCTCTCAACTCTACTGCTTTACATATATGCTTTACATATTATTATTAGTTGGTAGCTTGCCTTTACTTCGCATAATTTTTAGTTAGATAGATTATTCTGCTGCACTCTATTTATCCTCCTCTAGAGTTGCCTTACGGTCCTTCATCACGCTAGTATTTAACTTTCTTAAATTGAGCGAGGTAAGTATTATAAGTGTCAAATCGAATAGATCATGAAAAATATAAAATTAATGCACATGTCGCAAGTTAAAAATGAAATACATTCAAGAAAAACATTGAATCAAAACAACTAAATCATGAAAAAAATGTATAAAAATTCTTCATAAAAATTATAATAGTAAAACTAGGGTGAAGCGTGGTCACATTCAGAACTTGAATCGAGGAAAAACCCTAAGAAAATAGTATAATTCTGGCTATGACAAGAAATTCTAGTATACTAACAATATACTAGCGGTATAACGCTAGTATACTCATGCACTAACAACAGTGCATGGCAGTTCTGACACTTCTTGATTCAACCTCATTTTGATCCATCCATTACCCAAAACCAATATAGAAATCACGATAAAATATTATAGTATATTTATCAAATACAAAATAGGGGCTTAGGTAAGCACGACGAAATTAATACTTGAATTGAAAAGAAAAAACCTACATAATAGGCTTTGTTATGTTTTGCTAGTATATTGGTAGTATACCACCAGTATACTACCTGTACATATAACAGTGCAGGACAATCCTGACTTTGATCATTTTAAGATTATTTTTTATCTACCGATCGTCCAAACACCTCTACTAATTTACCATATCACCTTGTGTACTAGAACTTCTTGCATGCGCATCCATGTGAAGATTCATGGGGTGAATTAAAAGATATTTCCAAATTAAAATTGCATGTCAAAAGTGTGATATGTGGTGTCAGGCTCGATTCTGTGATATGAACCAAGCGTACTTCTTAGTGAAGTGTTCTAGCATGACACTAGTGATAAAGGTCACTATAAAATCCAAAATTCAAGTCCAAATTCAAAGAAACCCATATATATGGAATAAAACCCATTTTTTTACATAAGAAAATTCTACATGCACAGAGTCCTAATGACTCATGTGAGAGCATGTGTCTCGTCCAAGAAATCAACAAAAATTGAATTACGATGCTGCCTCCACGATTTGAGCAAGATATACTTTCCTCATTTGCGACTCTCGTGAAGCTACGATACGAGGACGGGCTTCAAGTGTCATGACGACCCGCTTCTAAATAATTGGGTACGAGTGCGTAAGCCTAACCTACGTCGTAGTGTCGGCAGTAGAACGTTGTCTATACCTCCACAACCAATATAAATATAATTCCTCAATCATTATGGGTATATCTAAACCATCACAACATATATACCATCACATGTCATATATAATCCATCAATAAGAACATATAGCAACTATGCAATTTTCTATCACAATTTTAACTCATTCACAATATCTATACAGAAGAAAAAAGAATAAGAAAACTCAATATAAGTCCACAGTCATTTATTTAATGTCCATATAGTTCTAAAGGAACCATAGTCCCAATACAAGAGAAGTAATAAAAATATAAAGTCCTTTAACAGTTTACGTTCATAAATAAGAACTTTAGGAACAAACCTATTAAATAAAATAAAAAGTAACTAGCCTTTATGTTCTATTTTTGATGGGTTCCGTATCCTCCACAAAATCACCTACCGCACCCTCCGAAGGCTCCTAATATGTATGGCACATATCATTCTTTAAAGCTATCAACGTAAATATATCTAGTCAGGAGTGAGCAAGCAAACACAAATAAAAGTCACACTAAACAATAAACACTAACATGAAGAAACAAGTAACATGTACACAACGGTAGTCAAGAGTACGAGTACAATAAAGCAAGTGGTGATGACAGAGATGATACAACTAGAAGGATAACACCACAATAATAGTAGCGTATAATTATGTCACGTGGAATACGATGCTCGTTATGTGGAATATTAGGATAATACGGCATATCGATGCGTGTCGGGTATCGACTACCTACAAGAATTGCCCCTATTTCGCAACAGTTTTTATGCAACGGTTATATGGGTGTTGCTGGAACGTTTATTTGCAACGAGCTTATAACGGTTCTAGTAACCATTACCAAAGTAAATCTATTTGCAACAGTTAGAAGTGAATCGTTGCCTCATAAAATCTTTTACAACGGTTCGTAAATGCTTGCTAAACATTTTACTTTTTTACGATGGTCCAGCAACGATTTTATGAAAGTGTTGTCAAAGTGAGCTTAATGGGCAACGGTTATGCAAGGGTTTTAAGTAAATGCTACAACTTTTTTAGTATTTTGCAATAATTAGTTTAAGCCTTATAAAAAGACTAACTGTTAGTAATAGTTGCACAACGCTTTTTATAATCTGTTGCAGGTGGCCTTTATAATGATTGTGCAACGATTTTTCCAACTATTTGAATTTTTTTTTGTTAAATGACAAATATTTGTGATAACCATTAATTGTTGAAATAACGATCAATCATTGTAAGCCATTAATATCGCAATAGTTTGTTTATAACAGTTGCAAATTTAATATCAAATTTTAATTAATTCTATATATATTTTTATTAATATATAGGAAGTTTTGATCCAAATTATATCTCAGTTTTACTTGAGTTTTTGGAGGGGCATTGGACGAGTACCCCCACATGGTCAGCATCTTTTTGTATGTAGCTAGGTAGGTCATCGGGGGGGGGGGGGGATGGCCCTCCCTCGATCTCAGAGCGTTTTGTCTGCTCATCCGAGAGGTCGAGTACGTACCGCTTTTTTTTTAGAATTTTAGATATATATTTATTTAGATGATAAAATGTTGCTAGTTTTAAATATGGGCTAATTAGAGTTTAGACCCTGGATTTTATACCAGTTTAAAGTTTAAGCCCTGACTTGTTCAATTAGAAAGTTTAAACCCTAAATTTTTATTACTTGTTTTATTTTTTCAATCATACCCTCTCGTCCATGTCTGACAATAAAATATTTTTATATAGACTAGGAGGGTATACTGAAAAAATTGAAACAAATAATAAAAATCCAGGGCCTAAACTTGCCAATTGGACATGTAAGGGCTTAAACTTTAAGTTTATATAAAATTTATGGGGTCTTAACTACAATAAGAGATAAAATATGTGATAGTTAAAATTGTGTGATTTAAATCATAGAGCAAATCTTCTTAAAACTATATGAACTTATAAAATGAACTAAGAAATTATGTGAGAAAAAAATGACCCATATCACAAAACTATTTCTTCCTAATAATACTAGAAAATAGAACAAATTGGCATGTCATGCACTAAAGAATCTTAAAAGGAAATTTTTTTTTATTTTTTGTACATAGAATCTTGTAATGATCCATATTACAGCAAATTGGTATGTCATAATTTACAGAACTATGCTACAAAATCCCATATTATTACAAATAATCGTGTATAGTATGTTCGGTTTGGTTCTGGTTTAATCGATTTTTTGAAGATCAAATCTTGACTGAACCAAACTGGTCGGTTATTAATAAAATCTAGCTGAACCAATCCAATCATACCATCGGTTAGTTTAAAACTTATTGGTTCGATTTGATCAAGATCGGTTTTGTCAGTTTGTCCCAAATGTGCACACCCTACCTTCACGAGCGTTGCATGTATAAAAATATGTATGTTATTATTAAAATATTAGATATAAATTTAAATTATATAGAACATTTTAGATATCATTTGAATATATTTTAATTATAATTTGGTTATGTATTTTTTTTTTGAAATTTAGATATGTATTTAATTAGTTAATACTATGAAGTTGCTTTAAATATAATTTAAATTTTTTATATGTTCAGATGGTTTTAAATTTTAAATTTGATGTATGTTATTATTAAAAGATTGATGTACCGAACTCAACTGGCTCTTATGGTCAGTGAGAAGTTGTATTACTTTCCTAGCTAGTTGGATGGTCTCGAGATCAAACCGAGGGTGAGGTATAGGACAGTGGGTCAAAATGGCATACAACACAGCATGTAGTTATTATTAAAAGATTGATGAACTGAACTCAACTGGCTCTTGTGGTCAGTGAGAAAATGTATAACTTTGGATAGTCTCGGGATAAAACTGCGGGGGAGGGGGGGTATGGCTCTTGTGGTCAGTGAGAATAGATATAACTTCCTCTGCTAGGCGGATGGTCACGGGATCAAATCTCAGCGTGCACAAAGTTCCATGCGTATCGTCAGACATCTCAAAAAATGTATGTTATTATTAAATTTAAGTTTAATAATAATTTTGTTTTGTCATTCTAAAATTTAGTGTTCCTGCTTTCTATTTTTATTTTGGCGTCTATAGTCTTCTCTGTTCTTTTTAGGTCTATTTGATATTATCCCTCTCTTTGGTTATATATATTAATATTACTCCTGTTAGATTAAAAGTTGAGAATATCTTCCTGAAAGTGTCGTTAAAAATTCTTTAACGTCACTTTCAAAACTCATTAACGATACTTTCAGATTTTTAACGATACTTTCAGAAAATATTCTCAACTTTTAATCTAACAAGAGGTAATATTAATATACCTAATCTATGAGGGAGGCCTTCTTTTTATTGGCTAGTGATAAGGGCACTACACATTTTACTTGGGGCTAGCCCATTAAAATTTTACCAAAAATTACAAGTTTGCCACTCCTAAAAGTTACTTAGGGCAAGCCCACACCAAGCTATATAAGTCAAAATAATTTCTATTCTAGGCTTTTCATCCTCACATGAAGAAACTCTCATTCTCCAAGTCTAAACCTAAATTTAGAAATTTATAGTTGTGGTCCTAAGTGGAAGAGAATTTTGCTTTGATGATTGTCCAATGAATATTCTTCCGGTATGTCTTCGACAACATACGATGAATAAGTTATGCTATTGTTACAAAAAAATTTAGTTTTATTTGACTATTGTAGGAACGATTCATTAAAATATCTTCGATGACAAAGTCGGATCATGCAATCCATTAAATATGCACTCCGGTCGTTTCGAAGAACATGTCGGTTGTTCCGAAGCACGTACGGTACATAAAATGACAACCCTATTTCGACAGTCATCGTGTAAGGACTGTATAAAATTAGACAGTCCTATATAAATATAGGATTGTCAATAATTTGACAGTCCTATATAAATACAGGACTGTCATAATTTTGACAGTCTTATATAAAACTAGGACTGTCATAATTTTGACAGTCCTATATACTAAATGGACTGTCAAAATAGTGACAGTCCTAAATCTTAAAGACTGTAAATTATTTGAACAGCCAATTATTTGAAGTTATTAATTTTTATATTATTTTATATTAGTTATAGGACCAACCTTGTACAGATGTTGTGGTACATCCTGCTATTGGGGTTGATGTGGAGGATATATTCTCAACGGATATTCAATTTGCATCCCAGGAAGAAGCATTAGATTGGTGCAGAGAAGTTGGAAGATGACATAACATAGTAATTATTATTTCAAGATCCATCAGATCTTGGCCGGGCCAAAAATATGTAGAGCTGGACTGCGAAAGAGGAGGTGTATTCAGGGAGCATCATAAAAAAAGGGGTGTTGTTGAAAAAAAAATCCCTAGAAAAACTTTGGGATGAGAAAATATGGTTGTCCATTTAAGGTGTTGATTGTAAAAGTAGAAGATGTAAAGTGGATAATCGAAGTTAAGAATGGAAGACACAATCATCCTATTCCAGGGACACTTACGGGTCATGCCTACGTGGCACGGTTGAAGGAGGATGAGAGAAAGTTGGTTGAAGAATTATTCCTTTCCGGAGTTGCACCGAAACAAATTTATTCTGCCGTGCGACAAAAAAAAGATGGGAACAAGTCTACCATGAGAACGATCTATAATAGTTTGGCCAGAGCGAAATATAATAGTATGAAAGGAAGAATGGCGATGCAGCAAGTATTAAAGTTTTTTGGGGAGCATCACTACGTGGAGTACCATAGAAGACATCCACAAAATGATGAACTCCTTTCATTGTTTTGGGCTCATCCTGATTGCACACACTTGGCTCGGTCCTTCGCAAACGTGTTGGTCCTTGATTGTACATATAAGACCAACAAGTTCAAGATGTCTCTTTTTTACGTTGTTGGGTTTACGTCTACGGGAAAAATATTTTCAGTCGCTTTTTATTTTTTAAAGAGTGAGACAGTAGAGGATTACACATGGGCATTGAGAAAACTATAATCCCTTTACACAGGATACAAAGAGCCCTCTGTTTTTATTACCGACAGAGAATATACGCTGATAAATGCTATAGATATTGTATTTCCTCATGTGCATAGACTACTATGCACCTGGCATATAAATCAAAATATCCAAGCTCAATGCAAGAGAAAATTTAAAAATGTGGACGGTAAAATCGACATGCTTCGCTTCGAAGAATTCTATAGTGATTGGAGTCTTGTATGGCGAGCAAGTACTACAGACAGCTATGACACAACATGGTACATGTTCCAACAAAAGTGGAAGACGAGTAACCCGACATGCATATCTTATATCAAAGATACTTGGCTAGAACCACATAAAGAGCAATTCGTCTTAGCATGGACGAACATGGTGAAGCATTATGGCACAATCACTACGAACCGGGTCGAAGGATCACACTCAAGTTTAAAAAGATATCTACGGTCATCGGTCGATAATTTTGTCTCCGTTTGGCAATCGATTTATTTGATGATTATTTCTACGGTGAACGAGATTATAGCATCATTTGAGATAAGCCTCAATATTGCAAAGCATAAATACAAGCATGAATACCTCTTGGATGGTTTAATCCATGTAGTATCTCACAAGGCCTTGGGCTTATTGTTTGAGGAGATTGGTAGGTCAAAGTCGGTTGGTTATGATCCCGAGGTTTGTGGTTGTTCATATCGATATTCACTCGGACTTCCTTGTGCACATGAGATTAACCAATATCGTCGCGAATCTATACCTATTCCAATAGATGTTATTGATCAACGTTGGAGACAGCTGTCGATAATACCGACGGTGGAAGTTCAAGATAATTTCTTTTGTTTGCCACAAGTGAAACTCCTGCACGCAAGGTGGTGTGTCGCATCGGAACCGGAGAGAAGATCCATTGAGGTTAAAATCTAAGTAATTACAGTCCCGGCAATAACTCGATTGCAAGAGCCATCTGTTGTTCGAACTCCTAAGGGAAGACTCCACTCAAGAATGAGTAGAGCAAAAAAGAAGGATAATGAGTCAACTAAAAGAGATCCATCCTTGTTTGAACATATTGAACGCAATTTGGAGGCAAAGTCCGTTATCGAAAGTGTGGTATTTTCATAAAAAAGAGTAAGCTTACTATTCGAATGGGGAAGAAACAAAAAATGAACGATGCAGTCACGACGGAGGATTTAGATAACTTCTCTGATTCATATAGTCTATACATTCAAAATTTCCTACCTGAGATACGGGATTTCATTTGGTCTATTGTTGATATTCCTAAGGATGACCATTGTGGATATCATACACTAGCAAGACAATTAGGCTATTCAGTTGAAGCAGGATGGAGACAGGTTAGGGAAGAGCTGTACGAGGAGTTGGAGTCTCGACTACCCTTTTATAGGCAGATACTCGGCAAAGAAATTGTTGGAGATTTGTTGGCAAGCATATCTTGTACGGAAACAGTTACCAGACCAGACCATTACATGGATGTCCCACCTGCTGCATACATATTCTCTAATAGGTATAAGATACCTATTGTAATTATCTCATAAGGCATTAACAATACTTTCTTTCCAATGTACGCTCCCCCGGTCGAATACGGACTATCCAATCTATGTTCGATAGGGCTTGTCGGACAATACTTTGTCATCCCAAGGTTGATCGATCATTCTCCTATTCCTCCACCTTTTACGCTTTGGTATAAACACGCACCAGAGAAAGCGATCGTATGGACGATACCCTACACGGATGCAATTGCTGCCTATAAGAAGATGATGAAGATGGAGGATCCAAATTTTTTGCCAAAGGACTACTTTGATATTCTAATCGATTGATACATCTTATACTGTATGTTGTGCAATAATCTATGTATGTTGAACTGTATATTGAACTGTATGTTGTGCAATGAGCCATGTATGTTGAACTGTATATTGAACTGTATGTTGTGCAATGAGCCATGTATGTTGAACTGTATATTGAACTGTATGTTGTGCAATGAGCCATGTATGTTGAACTGTATATTGAATTGCATGTTGTGCAATAAAACAAATAAAAGTAGAACTGTATAAAACTAGGACTGTCAAAGATAGGACTGTCAGGATTTTTACAGTCCTACAAGAAATCAGGACTGCCAAAATTCTGACAGTCCTAATCTTAACCCACTGTCTCTGCATATTTATATGTCAAACTTAGGACTGTAAGAATTTTGACAGTCCTAAAAGCTATGAGGACTGTCAAAATTTTGACAGTCCCACAGCTATTAGGACTGTCAAAATTCTGACAGTCCTAATTTTAACTCACTGGAAATTTTATGTAAAACTAGGACTGTAAGAATTTTGACAGTCCTACAAGAAATTAGGACTGTCAAAATCTTGACAGTCCTAATTTTAACCCACTGTCTCTGCATGTCACGCCCCAGTCCCAAACTACCGAGGGATCGGACGCGTGATAATGGCCAGCAGTACGCACCGATGGACCAACTCAATATAATGGATCCGTCAGGGCATACTTAAGCTGTAAAACAAGTCTACGACAATCATGGCACAACTAATCTCACCCACACAAGATATAAAATATGATCCACATAATAAATGAGGAATGTAAATCATCAGCAAGTCTCACAAAGTACTTCGGGGAACAACCCGATAAATATCTAGTACAATGGTTCTACAGACCAGAAAAGAAAAGACTGAAATAATAAATAAAAACTGAGCATGAACATGGATGCTCAAGAGAAGTCTTCAGCTAAGACCTCGCCATCAGATGGTGGTACAGCTCCTGGATCGGCTCCTCCTGCTGCAGTCCCGTAAACCTCGGGGTAAACCTGTTCTGCAAAATCTGAGGACAAAATCCATATCCAGGTCCTCAGGGGACATAGCAAGGTACAGAAAATAAAACAAGCCAGAATATAAACAGTGCAGCAATAATGAGATAAGCAGGGTAAGTATGTAACATCTGTATAATGCAAGAGAGAATATCATAGTACTCAGGTTGAACCTCTACAAGCTCTGTGTAGGGGAGCCTGTAGCAGGGGTATCATGGGGTGGTCTAGCTCAGCGGGAGACTGAGTAGCCGACATAATAATATCAACCTGTAGCCTGTGAATCTATCCAGCAATAGATGGAACAATAAGGGAATACTAAAATAACCAGCTAAGTGATATGCAAGATAAGAGCAGCACTAGAACTCAGGCTGAAGCATACTACAAGCTCTGTGTAGGGGAGCCGGTAGCAGCAGTAAATATGAGTAATGGGCCAAGCTCGGCTATAGAGTCTTGTGCCTCACGGTAATAGGGGTGTATATATATAATCAGCCTGTAGTCTGTGTGTCTCTCCCCACCCAATGTAACCACACAAATCATGAACATAACGTCTCACGTCCATGTCCGCGGGGTCATAACTAATGCACAAGTCATAATGTATCTAGAATATAGTATCTCTATAAGTCCTGCAACCTATACAGGATCACCACGAATATCTCGGGAAGATCCTGTCTCATGATCAGTGTCCAGTGTCCTGGGTCAAGTGTACTTGGTATGACCAGTACGAGAAGATAAAGTGTCACGTATGTCCATATCTAGATGACATTACCCAACACCGCGTACGATGTTGGCACCCGACTGATAATCGGACGCTAAGTATGTCAAACGGTCCTAGGTTGAGCATGCACAGTAATATATATATAGCAAGGAAAATAAATAACTAAGCTGCAGAGTTTGGCAAGGTACACTTGCCTGATGTCCGAATATCAACTGTCGTCCTGGGATCTGTGGAACCGGTAGGGGCTACTCCAGATGCTGTAATAAATATCATCAACAGTCTCAGAAGGTATCAAACTGCTAGAAATGCCTGTCCTTACGTCCAATTTGGACACAGGGGCAAAATGGTCATTTCTGGACCAAAGCGGGTTCCACTTGTAGGCCACTTTGCACCGAAAAGCGTGTCAGGGTCAAAGGTCTCCAAATTAGTCAAACTCAGTGCCTACAAGTCAGGAACGATGATACGAACCCAACGGAACTTCCAGAATTGGATTCCGATGAGCCGATCACAAAATCACCGGTCAAGTGGAGCCTGTGGGGCCCACGATACGTGGTTTTGTCAATGTCCTCAGAATCGAACCAAACTTGGCTCACAGGACCAGCGTATTGCTACGAGTCCGATGGCGCAAGTTTCGTCTCGATCCGACGTGTGTACACGAAGTTACAGCGCGTTCCAGAAAGGACGGATACGGTGTGTCGTCGGCGGATACGCGTTGATTCCGGGGTGCACGCACCTCTGAATCGACTTCTGCGAAATCCTACACGACCGTATCAACGTCGCGCACAGTTTGGTAAAGACCGCGTGCAACCAAGTCGTCCCGATTGGCGGGGCGGACTCAGTTCCGGGGTGAAACGGGGTGTTATTTTTCCTGTTTTTGGATCGCGGTGTGCGATCACCACAGGACGCGATGCTCCGAGCGAATTGTACGGGCACCGAGAGGGTTATACAGTCTACGCATAGCAATTTACAGAAACGGAATCGGAGTTGCGATGAGGGTGAAAACAGTACCTGAACAGGGCTCCGTGAATTCTGTTTTTCACGTGACCGAGAGTCCAATATGTGTCCTGGTCGTGTCCTCACGTGCTGCTGCTCGCGTCTCGTGTCCGCGGAGACGCTGTGAGGCGGAGGAGTTGTGCTCGGGGTCGCTGTGCTCGCGGCGGGGGTGAAGCCGCGCTCGGGGTTGCTGGGCGAACTCGGCGGAGGGTCGACGAGCGGATGGGGGTTGCTGGGCGAACTCGGCGAAGGGTCGACGACTAACGGATCGCGGTGGAGGGGTGTCGATGGGAGGCGTCGGGGTTGATGACTGACGGATCGCGGTGGAGGGGTGTCGATCGGTGGTGAAGGGGTGCTGGGAACTAGGGTTCCGGTGGGCGAACGGATTCTGGAGAAAGCGGCGCTGCTCGGGCTCGTATATCGAGGATGGCGGCTGCGGCTGCTTTAATAGCTGCTACAGTGCAATCCGGCGGGGCTAGGGCTTGCTGTGCGGGTTTCGGGTTGGTGGGTTTGGGTTTGGTTCGTTTGGGTTCGGTTTACAATCCAATTGCTTTTGGTCCTCGATACGTTGCTCCGGTGTCCGATTAATTCACCGAAAAATGCCATGCGTCCGGTTCTCCATCATACACAATAAATTTTTACTTCCAGAATATTTTAACCCCATCTAGCCACACTTAAAATTATTTCTTTAAATCACACTCATCCTGGTTTTAAGTTTCCAAAAATTCCCAAAACGAAATAACTTCATTTAAAATTATTCTCAAAAATTTAGGGTGTTTACAATCTTCCCTCCTTAAAAGGATTGCGTCCTCGCAATCAAAGAATAAGTTACTAAAGAAGGGTTATGGAAATACAAGGTGACCTAGTTTACAACTGCCTCCTCGAACAAATGGGGATATCGTTGACGCATACTATCTTCTCGTTCCCAAGTCGATTCGCCTGGTGAATGATGTTTCCATGCTACTTGGACCAGTCTGATTGTCTGTCCCCGCAATGTCTTCTCACTGACGTCGAGGATGCCAACTGGTTGTTCCTCATACCTCAAGCTCGGGCCTACTGCGATCTCTGAATGATCGACTACGTGACTTGGGTCGGTCACGTACCTTCGCAGCTGTGAGACGTGGAATACGTCATGCACTCCCTCTAAGGATGGAGGTAATGCAAGACGATAAGCCACCTCACCAACGCGCTCTAGAATGTCAAATGGCCCAATATACCTTGGGCTCAGCTTGCCTCTGCTCCCGAATCTGATAGTACCCTGAGTGGGCGAAATCCTCAAGAATACGTGATCCCCTTCTTTGAACTCTAGGGGACGTCTGTGCGTGTCTGCCCAATGCTTCTGTCGGTCCTGAGCTGCCCGTAGATGATTCTGAATCTGCTTCACCTTCTCCACTGTCTGTGTGACCAATTCTGGTCCCAGTATCTGACGTTCACCGACGTCACTCCAGCATATAGGTGACCTGCACTTCCTTCCGTATAAAGCTTCGAAGGGTGCCATCTGAATGCTGGCCTGATAACTGTTATTGTAGGAGAACTCTACTAAATGCAAATGATCTTCCCAAGATCCTCCAAAGTCTAGCATACATGATCGCAACATGTCCTCCAATATCTGAATGGTGCGTTCCGATTGGCCATCTGTCTGCGGGTGGTATGCCGTGCTGAACTTGAGTCTGGTGCCGAGACTCTCTTGCATGCTTCTCCAGAAATGAGATGTAAATCTCGAATCTCGATCCGATACAATACTAACAGGTACTCCATGTAATTTGACGATTTGTCGCATATACATGTCAGCTAGTACCTCTGTGGTCTGTCCAACTCTAAATGGCAAGAAGTGTGCCGATTTAGTGAGTCGATCCACGATCACCCATACTGCGTCTCTTCCGCTGGGGCTCTTCGGAAATCCTGTGACAAAGTCCATCGTGATGTGCTCCCACTTCCATTCCGGTATCGGAAGCGGCTGTAACATCCCTGCGGTCCTCTGATGCTCGGCCTTTACCTGCTGGCAGACTAAGCATCTAGCCACAAACCTTGCGATCTCTCTCTTCATTCCATGCCACCAGTAATACTGTCTCAAGTCCCTGTACATCTTAGTTCCTCCCGGGTGAACAGAGTACATAGAGCTATGTGCTTCCGTCATCAACTCCTGTCTCAATTCTCCGTTTGGAACATACAGGCGATTTCCAAACCTCAAGGTCCCGTCTTCGTGGATGCGAAGTCCTGTCTGAATGCCGGCTTCTGTCCTTTCTTTGAGTCTTCGGAATCTAGCATCGGTGGGCAATGCCTCCTTAATCTTCTCCACGAGGGATGACTGAATCTCAAGATTAGCCATCAATCCATTCTGTCCCGGTAAGACGACCTCTATCTGTAACTCCTGCAAATCTCTCAATAACTCGGGCTGCACCGTCAAGAAATAGGCCATAGGCTTCCTGCTCAGTGCGTCTGCAACAACATTCGCCTTCCCCGGATGATACTGCAGATCGATGTCAAAATCTACCATCAGTTCCAGCCAGCGTCTCTGCCTCATGTTTAGCTCCTTCTGAGTATATACATACTTCAGACTCTTGTGATCGGTGAAGATTTCTACCCTCTCTCCATAAAGATAGTGCCTCCATATCTTCAATGCAAATATCACTGCTGCTAATTCCAGATCATGTGTTGGGTAGTTCTTCTCGTGGTCCTTCAACTGTCTCGACGCATAAGCAATGACCTTGCCATGTTGCATCAAAACACATCCTAGTCCACTGCCTGATGCATCACTGTAAACAACAAAACCTCCCGACCCCGAAGGAAGAGTCAAGACAGGTGCTGTTGTTAAACTTCTCTTCAGTTCTTCAAAAGCCTTCTGGCAGTCTTCTGTCCATATAAACTCCTGGTCCTTCCGTGTCAGCTTCGTCATTGGTTCTGCAATCCTTGAGAAATTTTCTACGAACCTTCGGTAATATCCCGCAAGTCCGAGAAAACTTCTCACCTCTGCGACTGATGTGGGTGTAGGCCAAGTCTCTATTGCTGCCACCTTCTCTGGATCTACGGAAAGTCCTTCTCCTGATATGATGTGTCCCAAGAAAGGTACTTTGTCCATACAGAACTCACACTTACTAAGCTTGGCATATAACTTCTCCTGTCTTAAGGTCTCTAACACGATTCTAAGATGTTCCTCGTGCTCTTCAGGGCTCTTGGAATATATGAGGATGTCGTCAATGAATACCACTACGAATTTATCCAAGAACTGATGAAAGACCCTGTTCATTAAGCTCATAAACACTGCTGGTGCGTTGGTTAAGCCAAACGGCATCACCAAGAACTCATAATGCCCATACTTTGTCCTGAAAGCTGTCTTCGGGATATCTTCCTTCCTTACCTTGATCTGATGATAGCCGGATCGAAGGTCAATCTTCGAAAATACCCTTGCACCACTCAATTGATCGAATAGATCATCAATGCGGGGTAGGGGATACCTGTTCTTGATGGTTACAGCATTGAGTGCCCGGTAATCAATGCATAACCGTACTGTTCCATCCTTCTTCGGCACAAATAATATGGGTGCCCCCCCAAGGTGAAACACTGGGCCGAATGAAACCCTTCTCCAAAAGATCATCAACCTGTGCTTTCAACTCAACTAACTCCTTGGGTGCTAGTCGATAAACTGTTGAAGTGATTGGCTCTGCTCCTGGAGTTAAGTCTATTATGAATTCTATTTCCCGATCAGGCGGTAAACCTGGAAGATCATCAGGAAATACATCCACAAATTCTGATATGACTCTCGGGTAACCTGTCTCCCCTTCTACAGATAGTACCCTAAGAGTAGGCTGAACTCCTTGCTCTACTGCTCCTCGGAGAAACTCAAATTCTGGATGTCCAGGCGGTCTAAATATAACCCGCCCAATTCGGCAATCAAGAGTCGCATGGTATTGACTTAACCAGTCCATACCAAGTACGACGTCATAATCCGGCATAGAAAATATCAGAAACTGTGCTCGCATTTCTCGGCCACATACGACTACAGAACATGATCTACAGACATCACTAACTGGAATAATACCGCCTCCCGTAAGAATCCTCTTCATCTTCGGGAGGGGTGCGGTAGCTACTCTATGGGTGGCTACAAAGCTAGCTGCTATAAATGAATGTGATGCTCCAGAATCAAATAATGCTACTGCAGGTAATGAAGCTACTAAAATAGTACCTGCGATGACCTCGCCTGCTGTAGCCTCCTCCTCAACAGCTAAGGTGAATGCCTGTCCTCGGCCCTGGGCTTGGCCTCGCTGCTGCTGAGCCTGCTGAAATAAAGCTACCTGCGGTGCTAGGGGTGGTCTCTGCTGATTCCCTCCTGGGGCTGGTGGTCTGACTCCACCAACTCCTGCCTGCTGTGCTCCTACGGCTGGATGCGCTGGTCGTGGTGCAGGCAAAGCTAATCTCGGTGCTCCCTCTCTTCGCTCGGTGCAGTCTCTGGTCTGATGCTGGTTGGACCCGCAAGCTAGGCAGAGTCCCAACTTGCGTCGGCATTCTCTCTCAATGTGTCCTACCTTGCCGCAGTGATGACAAGTAGGAAGGGATATGGCCCTGTGCGCTGCTCTATCTGGCGTACTCCTCTGGAATCGTTTTGCAGAATCTCCATGTGCTGCCTTGGTTGGTGCGGAGGTGTTTGGCCTCTTCAGATTCGATTCCCTTCTAGTGACGCGCTCCATGCGTCGTGCTGCTGCTAGAACATCAGTATAATTTGTAGGTGCCACTGAGCCAATCAATCTTTGGAGTTCGAACTTCAACCCGTCAAAGAACTTTTCCGCTTTCTCCTCCTCTGTCGAAATCAATGTTGGAGCAAAGCGGCTCAGGCGAATAAATTCAGAATTGTATTCTTCTACTGTCATGCTGCCCTGGATGAGGCGGTTGAACTTGTCCCTGAGCTCTGACCTTGCAACTGCCGGGATGTACATCTCTTGGAAGAGTCTGGAGAACTCTTCCCATGTGACTCTGTCCTGTCCAAGTCTCCTTTCTTCTGCTAACCACCAGTGGTGCGCATTATCAGTTAACTGCATTCTGACTGCAGTCATCCATCTCTCTCTTGGAAGTTCAGCGGCTTCCAGCTGATGCTGAATGTTTGTGAGCCACTCATGAACTTCCGTTGGCCCTTCTTTACCAGAAAATGTGCGAGGCTTGAGATGACGGAAGTCGGTGATAGATCCCGTCGATGTTCGCCTCGCTGCTGGATTAGCCTGCTCCAATGCGGATACCAGGCTGGTCCTCAGATACTCGGCCTCCTGCCGATGGGCCTCTTGCTGAATCTGCTGCTGTGCTTGCATCATAGCATACATCATCTGAAACATTTGTTGCCCATCCATGGCTTGTCCTGGTGGGAAAGCAGGCATCTGGGGAGTGAACTGTGGTGGAGGTGGGATGTCATCTCTCCGGAACCTTGGATTAGGCTGACCGGTTTGATCGCTCTGCGATGCTTGTCCTCCACTTCCAGGGGTCACTCCATCTCCATAAGTAATCACAGCGTCGTGTGGTGTCTCCAAAGGAATATCATCTCTGTTCTCGGAATCCATTGCTCTGAAATCAAAAGATAAACTATGAGAACGCTCAGAGGAATCAATACAGGATGCAGTTCAAGTAAAAATTTCGAGTTCGATATAGAGTTCAACAAATGGTTAAATAATGGATGAGATCCTATAGTTTATACTATCCTTAGGGCAGGCTGGTCCGGTCCCTAAGTTGAAACTGAACTATTTAGTCGTAGACCTGCATGGGCCACCACAAAAACCATGTCACGCCCCAGTCCCAAACTACCGAGGGATCGGACGCGTGATAATGGCCAGCAGTACGCACCGATGGACCAACTCAATATAATGGATCCGTCAGGGCATACTTAAGCTGTAAAACAAGTCTACGACAATCATGGCACAACTAATCTCATCCACACAAGATATAAAATATGATCCACATAATAAATGAGGAATGTAAATCATCAGCAAGTCTCACAAAGTACTTCGGGGAACAACCCGATAAATATCTAGTACAATGGTTCTACAGACCAGAAAAGAAAAGACTGAAATAATAAATAAAAACTGAGCATGAACATGGATGCTCAAGAGAAGTCTTCAGCTAAGACCTCGCCATCAGATGGTGGTACAGCTCCTGGATCGGCTCCTCCTGCTGCAGTCCCGTAAACCTCGGGGTAAACCTGTTCTGCAAAATCTGGGGACAAAATCCATATCCAGGTCCTCAGGGGACATAGCAAGGTACAGGAAATAAAACAAGCCAGAATATAAACAGTGCAGCAATAATGAGATAAGCAGGGTAAGTATGTAACATCTGTATAATGCAAGAGAGAATATCATAGTACTCAGGTTGAACCTCTACAAGCTCTGTGTAGGGGAGCCTGTAGCAGGGGTATCATGGGGTGGTCTAGCTCAGCGGGAGACTGAGTAGCCGACATAATAATATCAACCTGTAGCCTGTGAATCTATCCAGCAATAGATGGAACAATAAGGGAATACTAAAATAACCAGCTAAGTGATATGCAAGATAAGAGCAGCACTAGAACTCAGGCTGAAGCATACTACAAGCTCTGTGTAGGGGAGCCGGTAGCAGCAGTAAATATGAGTAATGGGCCAAGCTCGGCTATAGAGTCTTGTGCCTCACGGTAATAGGGGTGTATATATATAATCAGCCTGTAGTCTGTGTGTCTCTCCCCACCCAATGTAACCACACAAATCATGAACATAACGTCTCACGTCCATGTCCGCGGGGTCATAACTAATGCACAAGTCATAATGTATCTAGAATATAGTATCTCTATAAGTCCTGCAACCTATACAGGATCACCACGAATATCTCGGAAAGATCCTGTCTCATGATCAGTGTCCAGTGTCCTGGGTCAAGTGTACTTGGTATGACCAGTACGAGAAGATAAAGTGTCACGTATGTCCATATCTAGATGACATTACCCAACACCGCGTACGATGTTGGCACCCGACTGATAATCGGACGCTAAGTATGTCAAACGGTCCTAGGTTGAGCATGCACAGTAATATATATATAGCAAGGAAAATAAATAACTAAGCTGCAGAGTTTGGCAAGGTACACTTGCCTGATGTCCGAATATCAACTGTCGTCCTGGGATCTGTGGAACCGGTAGGGGCTACTCCAGATGCTGTAATAAATATCATCAACAGTCTCAGAAGGTATCAAACTGCTAGAAATGCCTGTCCTTACGTCCAATTTGGACACAGGGGCAAAATGGTCATTTCCGGACCAAAGCGGGTTCCACTTGTGGGCCACTTTGCACCGAAAAGCGTGTCAGGGTCAAAGGTCTCCAAATTAGTCAAACTCAGTGCCTACAAGTCAGGAACGATGATACGAACCCAACGAAACTTCCAGAATTGGATTCCGATGAGCCGATCACAAAATCACCGGTCAAGTGGAGCCTGTGGGGCCCACGATACGTGGTTTTGTCAACGTCCTCAGAATCGAACCAAACTTGGCTCACAGGACCAGCGTATTGCTACGAGTCCGATGGCGCAAGTTTCGTCTCGATCCGACGTGTGTACACGAAGTTACAGCGCGTTCCAGAAAGGACGGATACGGTGTGTCGTCGGCGGATACGCGTTGATTCCGGGGTGCACGCACCTCTGAATCGACTTCTGCGAAATCCTACACGACCGTATCAACGTCGCGCACAGTTTGGTAAAGACCGCGTGCAACCAAGTCGTCCCGATTGGCGGGGCGGACTCAGTTCCGGGGTGAAACGGGGTGTTATTTTTCCTGTTTTTGGATCGCGGTGTGCGATCACCACAGGACGCGATGCTCCGAGCGAATTGCACGGGCACCGAGAGGGTTATACAGTCTACGCATAGCAATTTACAGAAACGGAATCGGAGTTGCGATGAGGGTGAAAACAGTACCTGAACAGGGCTCCGTGAATTCTGTTTTTCACGTGACCGAGAGTCCAATATGTGTCCTGGTCGTGTCCTCACGTGCTGCTGCTCGCGTCTCGTGTCCGCGGAGACGCTGTGAGGCGGAGGAGTTGTGCTCGGGGTCGCTGTGCTCGCGGCGGGGGTGAAGCCGCGCTCGGGGTTGCTGGGCGAACTCGGCGGAGGGTCGACGAGCGGATGGGGGTTGCTGGGCGAACTCGGCGAAGGGTCGACGACTAACGGATCGCGGTGGAGGGGTGTCGATGGGAGGCGTCGGGGTTGATGACTGACGGATCGCGGTGGAGGGGTGTCGATCGGTGGTGAAGGGGTGCTGGGAACTAGGGTTCCGGTGGGCGAACGGATTCTGGAGAAAGCGGCGCTGCTCGGGCTCGTATATCGAGGATGGCGGCTGCGGCTGCTTTAATAGCTGCTACAGTGCAATCCGGCGGGGCTAGGGCTTGCTGTGCGGGTTTCGGGTTGGTGGGTTTGGGTTTGGTTCGTTTGGGTTCGGTTTACAATCCAATTGCTTTTGGTCCTCGATACGTTGCTCCGGTGTCCGATTAATTCACCGAAAAATGCCATGCGTCCGGTTCTCCATCATACACAATAAATTTTTACTTCCAGAATATTTTAACCCCATCTAGCCACACTTAAAATTATTTCTTTAAATCACACTCATCCTGGTTTTAAGTTTCCAAAAATTCCCAAAACGAAATAACTTCATTTAAAATTATTCTCAAAAATTTAGGGTGTTTACACTGCACAATTCTGGTATAAATCTAGGACTGTAAGAATTTTGACAGTCCCAAAAGCTATAAGGACTGTCAAAATTTTGATAGTCCAAAAAGCTATGAGGACTGTCAAAATTCTGACAGTCCTAATTTTAACTCTCTGAAAATTTTATGTAAAACTAGGACTGTCAAAATTTTGACAGCCCTACAAGAAATTAGGACTGTCAAAATCTTGACAGTCCTAATTTGAACCCACTGTCTCTGTATAATTATATGTAAATCTAGGATTGTCAGGATTTTGACAGTCCCAAAAGCTATGAGGACCGTTAAAATTTTGACAGTCCTAAATCTAACCCACTGGAAAATTTATATAAAACTAGGACTGTCAAGATTTTGACAGTCCTACAAGCTATGAGGACTATCAATTTTTTGACAGTCCTAATTTGAACCCACTGTCTCTGCAAAATTTTATATAAAACTAGGACTGTCAATTTTTTGACAGTCCCATTAGCTTTCAGGACTTTCCAGAATATGATAGTCCAAGTTTTTAGCCGCTGCCTCTGCACATTTAACAACTGTATCTAGCAAAGTAAAAACACAAATTTTAGCAAATTGTAGCAGATTGAACCAAACTTAAAACATAACCAATTGTAGCAAAGTTTTACAAGTCAATTATAGCAAAGTTTTATAAGTCAAGTCAAACTTAAAAGTTTTACATGTCTCAGAACACAAAATTTAACAAAGTTTTACAAGTCTTCAAACATGGACTAAACTTCATGCCGCCTCTTTGTACGTTGCTCTCTATTTTCCAGGAAAGGGAAATCTTCAGCGTTGTCGATTTGTTGTAGCTCGTCATTGATTACCATATAATTCGTACCCTGGCAACTTACGAGGCTTCTTCCCAACTTCTTCACTTTCCTGGCCTATTCATGAGAATTAAAAAAAATTTGTAAGGTTATAAAAATTTGTAAGGTTATAAACATCAAACTGAAAGTGAAGAAGTTGGCTCACCATCTTGACCAATGCAGTATACAATACCGATTTGGAAGAAAGATCTGATGGTACACGCACAATATCGCCTCCGCGTTGGAACAAGGTAGGTAGTCCGACACCAGCGTAGTAGGCGAGGTAGTCGTCGCTACATTTCGTTATATTTACTGCTGCTTGCCATTCGGTTTCTCTAATAACTTAGTATTGCCACTCGGTGAAGAAGTCCGAGACCCAGTTGAACGTCGCAGGAATATAGTTTAGCGGTTTTGTACCTCGGGGAGTAGTTTTATTTTCAATATAGTTTTATTTTCAATATACGCTTTGGGACTATTTGTACGTAGCCAAACTGACGAAGCACTCTATCAGGCATATAAGCCTCCTCGATTTCATGACAACTTATAAGACCGTGATATAAAGCGACTGGTTGCAATGGATGACTAGTCTGTTGCAAATCACGATATGGATCCCAAACAATCTACAACGCATAAAATTTAGCATAATATCATTTAGCATAACGTAATTTAGTCAATTATTACCAAACATTAAAAAATTAGGTCTCAATTCACCTCTTCTGTCGTCATATCTTCGAGTACATTCCGTAGGACGGCCAATGTGTATGGACGTTTGGCATCTTCCTTAGTTGGCTTTCATCTGCACATTCTAGGAAGTTGCTGTCATACCCTCGGTTCAGTTTAGCCCGTTGCAGGGTTGGAAAGTGCTCGTATATCCATGCCTTCACGTAACCAAGTTAAAAAAATATTAGTCCAAAAATTAACAACAAAATTTTTAATTATGTATACAAGTTGACAAAGATATATCTATACATGGAGTAGAGTCTGGCATCCAAAAATTATCTTCGAACCGACGCGGGATGCCGCACTAAGCTCGCGGTAAAGGTATGCTAGTATACCGCTTCCCCAAGATATTTCTTCCACCGTGTCTATGTCGTCCAAATTCAGGAGATATTTGGCATGTATGGACGTTCCAGACTTATCCGTAATGCCGACAG
Source organism: Iris macrosiphon (assembly GCA_036927795.1). Lineage (NCBI taxonomy): Eukaryota > Viridiplantae > Streptophyta > Magnoliopsida > Asparagales > Iridaceae > Iris > Iris macrosiphon. Next base: position 80,659,316 of record JAYESA010000018.1, read on the forward strand.
CCCCTAAGATAAACTACATATATCCACGGGCCATATTATCGCTATTATCCACTTCGGGGTCTGGATCAGCGAATATCTCCTCCAAATATTTTAAAGGAAGTCCGTACGACTTCTTGAATTCTCGAAGAGTGGTAAAACTAGTGGCATCAACTCCCAAACACCCTGATACATAATCTACGATATGGTCGTAAAAGTTGATGCTCGACTCATCAAAAGTATGATTCATCATGACTCGACCATCAACCCTAAGTCCCAATATATGATGGACGTCATCAAGGGTAATCGTCAACTCCCCGTTTGGTAGATGGAAAGTATGGGTTTCTGGATGCCATCATTCTACAAATGCTGATATCAGTGCATTATCCACCGTCGTATATGAGTAGTTACCCAAATATTGTAAACCGGTGGGAATAATTTTTGCTTTCACATCGTCTCCCAATAATTCGAACCTCCATGTATTGCATTTTTTTTCGTGGTTGATCACCGTTAACATACGAGAACACTCCTAAAAAGTAAACAATTGGATGGAGTTATACCTCTATATAAAATGTACTTATCTATAAATAATTGGATGAACTTAGAACTTATAACTATATATAAAATTATCATAACATAATGTACTTACCGGATTGTTCCATATTTGGTATGCAATATAGTTCTCGATCGACGGTAACATAGAGCAACCGTTTGGACGAGTCTCGACTGGACTATCTGGCTGCTCAGAAGGTCCTGAACCATCAGTAGCCCGGTTTTCGAGGGTTTATGGGAGACTCTCGATAGGACTATCTGCATGCTGAGAAGGTCCTGAACCATCAGTTGGCCGATTTGGGACATTTGGCATGTCCTCATCGGAGGAGGAAGAAGAACCAAAAGTGCTAGGAGGAGCACGTCTCTACGAACGAGTGACAGTCTTCTTCGTCAGTCGACGTTTCCTAACTTCCGGGCGTGCCTCGGGGTCGCGGATAGTGAGAGGTGTTCAATAGTATGCAGGACATTACGTTCTTTACGCATCGACGCAGTAGGGCGCCTTTTGATGATATCTTCATCCACAGTGCCCTTCCGAGGGTCGTGACCATAAGACAAAAAAAAATTTAACATCCTAAATTAATTTAATATTCATGACTATAGAAATTTCTACAGTCCTATACGTATACAGGACTGCAGAAATTTCCACAGTCCTAAATTATTTAGGACTGTTGAATTTTCTACACTCCTTTATACATTTAGGACTGTAGAAATTTCTACAGTCCTTAATGTACAAAGGACTGTAGAAATTTCTACAGTCCTAAATCTGTATAGGACTGTAGAAATTTCTACAGTCCCGCTCGATTCTGCTCGATACATTCGACGAATGTCAAAATTGTATGCCCTAAAATCGGGTACGAGCATCCAGATAAACGTCTAAACTACATCCTAAACTACATTCAGGACTTGTATGCCCTCATTTGAAGAATGGAAAGATAACCACTCAAAATTTTCGAAATGCAATAGAAAATTTTAAAATTTTTAGAAAATTTACTAAATGTAATAGAACAAGGAGAAGGAAGAATTGTACCTTGATTCTTTCGATACTTTGGGAGCCATCGACAAGTAGGAGGAGGAGGAGGAGGAAGTGGAGGAGGACGGCTCCGGCAAAAAAGGGAGGAGGGGGAGGGCTCTGGTGGGGTTTGGAGGGTTTGGAAGGAGTGTAATCACCTGAAATTTTTAGAATTTTAAAACTTAATTTTCAGAATTTATTTAGCATTTTTTGTAATTTTTAATAAAATTTAACTAAGGTGATCTGATTTTAAATAATTTTTAAAAGATATTAATTAATATTAATATGTTATAAAAATTATATTTTCTAGTATAAATGAAAAACTGGACATAGGATAATTTTTCGAGAATTTATTGGACCTCGGAAGTATTTTTAAAGCCCTAAAAACTATTGTAAATATTAACCCAATTAAACCTGAACCCGGATCATTGAACCAGAATAAACCAAACCGAGTGACCCGAACCGGCCGGTCTGTCCGAACCGAACCAACCCAAACTTTGTGGGTCGGATCCGGGTCTGACCCGACCCGCTTGAGACCCAACTCGACCCGCTTGGAACCCTAACCCCCAAATTATTCATCTTCCCGACTCTTCACCTGCCGGCGACCGTTTCAGCCGCCGTGGCCGCCGGCGACCTTCCCCCTTCACCTCCCCCAATGCCGACCGCCTCCTCTTCCACTTCCGGCCAACTCCCGACCTCTCCACCTCCCCTATCCCTCTATAAAACTCGCAGCCGGCCACCGAAATCCTCCATTTTCCTTTCTTCTCCGGCGAGAACCCTACAAACTCCGGCCGCCCTTCAGCTTCGAGAAACCCGGCGCAAACTCCATCCAGACCCGCAGAGCGCAGCTCCTCTGCCGCTGACGAGCCTGACCCCTCAGCCCTCCAGCACCCGCAGAACAACCACGAGCCCCCATCTCCTTCGGCCATTCCTCTCCGTCCCAGCCGACCACCGGCGCCGCCCTCCAGCACCTCAGTCGTATGCCCAGCACCCTCCGCCGCGAGCTTCCAGCAGCTCTACCCTCGCCCTCGACTTCGCCACCCCCGCAAAGCCCGACTCCGCTGCTCCCCATCGAATACCCAACAACCTAGCCGCCTTCCACCGGAGCACCCGACCTCGACTCCGGCCAGCACCGCAGCACCGGCGCCGCCTCCACCAGTGAGCCCGATGACTCCGGCGACACCCATCCCCGTCTAGCACAGCCTCCGGCAAGCTCGGACACAGAGGAGCCCTAGCCCTAGCCAGGACACAGTGTCCGGACACGGTAGACTCGAACTCGGACACGCACAATTCAATTTTTGGAGCCCTGTTCAGGTACCCATTTCTCTCTCCCCGCTGCCCCGATTTCTGTTCCGTTAGTTGTGACGCATAGGCTGTGTGATCCCCTCGGTGTCCGTATAAACTGCTCGGTGCATCGCGTCCTGTGGCGATCGCGAACCGTAATCCAAAAACAGAAAAATCAATACCCTGTTTCACCCCGGAACTGAGTACGTCCCGCCAAACGGGACGACTTGGTCTCACGCGGTCTTTACCAAAACGTGCGCATCGTTGATACGGACGTGCAAGATTTTGCAGAAGTTGATTTGGATGTGCGTGCACACCGGAATCAACGCGTATCCGCCGACAACAACCCATATTCGTCCATTCTGGAATACATTGTAACTTTGTGTACACATGTCGGATCGAAACAAAACTTGCGCCATCGGACTCGTAGCAATACGCTGGTCCTGTGACCTAAGTTTGGTTCGATTCTGAGAACGTTGACAAAATCGCGTATCGTGGGCCCCACATGCTCCACTTGACGGGCGATTTTGTGATCGGCTCATCGGAATCCAATTCTGAAAGTTCCGTTGGGTTCGTATCATCGTTCCTGACTTATTGACACTAAGTTAGACGAATTTGGAGACCTTTGACCCTGACACAATTTTTGGTGCAAAGCGGCCCACATGTGGACCCCGCTTTGACCAGAAAATGTTATTTTGTCCTTGTGTCCAAATTGGACTTAAGGACAGACGTTTCTAGCTATTTTATATTTTTTGAGACTGTTGGTAATGTTCATTTTAGCTTTTGGAGGAGTACTTACATGACCCACTGATACAAGGACAGCTATTGGTATTCCAACTCCAGGCAAGTGTACCTTGCCAACTTGCAGTTCTGTTATTATTTACTTTGACTTAGTTATATTTGTTGTGCATGCTTAAACCTAGGACCATGTGACTTACTTAGCATCCGATTAATAGTCGGGTGCCAACCCCGTACGCGGAGTTGTGTACGTCATCTAGAGATGGACATTCATGACCCTTTACATTCTCGTACTTGTTTTATCAAGTGCATTATACCCCAGGACACTTGACACCATACATATGACAGAATCTTCCTGAGATATTCATGGTGATTCTGTGTAGGATACATGATTGACATAGACATTATATTCTTAGAGATTATATGACTTGTTGCATTAGCTATGATCTCACGTGACATGGACATGAGACGTTATGGACATGAGACGTGTGGTTACATTGGGTGGGAAGAGACACACAGGCTACAGGCTGTTCTATATATATCTACTACTATTGTGAGGTTGTAGACTCTCGAGCAGAGCTAGACCCATTACTTGTTATTACTGCTACCGGCTCCCCGACACAGAGCTTGTAGCGGTCTCAGCCTGAGTACTAGTGATGCTCTCAGTTGCATTTTTACATAGATAGTTATGTAGTTACCCTACTTGTTTCATTTACTATTTCACTATATTTATTTTGGCTTGTATTATTTGTACCTTGCTATGTCCCCTGAGGACTTGGATCCAGATGATGTCTCCAGGTTTAGCAGAAGAGCATTATCCCGAGGTTTACGGGACAGGAGCAGAAGCTGTACAAGAACCTGTTACTGGAGCTGAACCAATCCCAGAAGAAGAGGTGATGGCTGAAGACTTTTCCTGAGTATATGTTATTTGTACTCATCAGATACTTTATTTTGGACTCTTTTGTTCTGGTCTGTTGAACCAGTATTTTAGACTATTATCGGGTTGTTTCCCGAAATACTTTGTTGAGACTGGATGTTGGTTTACTTTTCTTATTGCTGTTGATTTTTATTATCTTCTGTGGATGAGATTAGTTATGACATGATGTATTATACCTGATTTTACAGCTTAAGTACACCCTGGTGGATCCATTAAATTGGGTTGTCCATCAGAGTGTACTGCTGGCCATTGCCACGTGTCTAGTCCCTTGATATTTTGGGACTGGAGCATGACATGGTTTTTGTGGTGGCCCATACAGGTCCTACGACTAAATTGTTCAGTTTTAACTTAGGGACCGAACAAGCCTGTAACAAGGATAGGATAGGTTATAGGATCTCATCCATTGGTTGAATCATTTTTGAACTCTATATCGAATTCGAAATTAAGTACTTGATTTGCATCCTGCTTTGATTCTACTGAACGTTCTCATAAAGTTTATTTTGAATACAGAATAATGGACCCAAGAATTGGAGATGAGAATCCCTTGAGTACACCATAAGATATTGTGGTTACCTATGGAGACGGAGTAACTCCAGAGAATAGAGGGCAATCCTCTCAAAGCGATCAAGCTGAACAGCATAATACAAGGTTCCGGCGTGACGACATCCCACCTCCGCCACAGTTCACTCCACAGATGCCTGTCTTTCCACTAGGGTAAGCCATGGACGGGCAGCAGATGTTTCAGATGTTTTATGCCATGATGCAAGCACAACAGCAGGTTTAACAGGAGGCACAGCGTCATGAGGCAGAGTATTTGAGAACCAGCCTAGTAACCGCATTGGAGCAGGCGAACCCACAAGCTAGGCGACCAGCGACGGGATCTATCACTGATTTCTGTCAACTCAAGCCCCGTACCTTTTCGGGCAAAGAAGGACCAACTGAAGTGCACGAGTGGCTCACGAACACACAACACCAGTTGAAAGCAGCTGAACTTCCGAGGGAGAGATGGATGACTACTGTCAGGATGCAGTTGACTGACAATGCACATCATTGGTGGTTATCAGAAGAGAGGAGGCTCAGACTGGACCGAGTCACTTGGGAAGAGTTCTCCAGACTCTTCCAAGAGATGTATATCCCAGCTGTTGCTCGGTCAGAACTTCGAGACAAGTTCAATCGCCTTATCCAAGGCAATATGTCGGTAGAAGAGTACAATGCCGAATTCATTCGCCTGAGTCGCTTTGCCCCTTCTCTAATTCCTACCGAAGAAGAGAAGGCGGAGAAGTTCTTCGACGGACTCAGGTTCGAGCTCCAGAGGTTGATCGGATCTGTTGCACCTACCTCATACACCGACGTCCTTGCTGCAGCACGACGCATGGAGCGCGTTACCAAGAGGGAGTCAAGTCTGAAGCGGCCATTCTCATCAGCACCATCCAGGGCATCACAGGGGATTCTGCAAAGCGACCCCAGAAGAATCTACCTCAAAGAGCAGCACCAAGAACCCTACCTACTTGTCATTACTGCGACAAGTTAGGTCACATTGAAAAGGAGTGTAGACGCAAGTTGGGACTATGCCTGGTTTGCGGATCCAACCAGCATCTATCCAGGGACTGCTCTGAACGCAGAGAGGGAGCCCCAAGACTAGCTTTACCTGCACCAAGGCCAGCTTATCCAGCAGTGGGAGCACCGCAGACGGAAGTTAGAGGAGTCAGACCACCAGTCCCAGGAGGATATCAGCAGAGACCACCATTGCCACCACAGGCAGCACTATTCCAGCAGGCTCGACAGCAGAGGGGTTCAGCTCAGGGACGAGGACAGGCATTTGCATTGGATGTTGAGGAGAAAGCTACTGCTGGAGAGGTTATAGCAGGTACTATTTTAGTAGTTTCATTACCTGCTGTAGCTTTATTTGATTCTGGAGCATCGCATTCATTCATAGTTGCTAGCTTCGTAGCCACCCATAGAGTAGCTACTGCACCCCTTACGAAGACTAAGAGAATTCTTACGGGAGGTAGAATTATCCCGGTTAGTGATATCTGTAGATCTTGTTCGGTAGTAGTCTGTGGAAGAGAGATGCGAGCCCAATTTCTGATCTTTTCTATGCCTGATTATGATGTTTTACTTGGTATGGACTGGTTAAGTCAGTATCATGCGACTCTTGATTGTCGGCTTGGAAATGTTATATTTAGACCACCTGGGCATTCAGAGTTTGAATTTCTTCGAGGAGCCGTAGAGTAAGGTGTTCAGCCAACTCTTAGGGTATTATCTGTAGAAGGGGAGTCAGGTTACCCAAAAGTCATATCAGAGTTTGTGGATGTATTTCCTGATGATCTTTCAGGTTTACCACCTGATCGGGAAATAGAATTCACAATAGACTTAACTCCAGGAGCAGAGCCTATCACATCATCAGTATATCGGCTAGCACCTAAGGAGTTAGTGGAGTTGAAGGAGCAAGTTGATGATCTTCTGGAGAAGGGTTTTATCCGGCCCAGTGTTTCACCTTGGGGAGCACCCATACTTTTTGTACCGAAGAAGGATGGAATAGTTCGCCTCTGTATTGATTACAGGGCACTAAATGCTGTAACCATTAAGAACCGGTATCCCTTGCCACACATTGATGACTTATTTGATCAATTGAGTGGAGCTAGGGTATTCTCAAAGATTGACCTTAGATCTGGTTATCACCAGATTAGAGTGAGGAAGGAGGATATACCGAAGACAGCCTTCAGGACCAAGTATGGACACTATGAGTTCTTTGTAATACCGTTTGGTTTAACCAACGCGCCAGCAGTGTTCATGAGTTTGATGAACAGAGTTTTCCATCAGTACTTGGACAAATTTGTGGTTGTGTTTATTGATGATATTCTAGTATATTCTAAGAGCCATGAAGAGCACGAGGAGCATCTCAGAATCGTGTTAGAGACGTTGAGGCAGGAGAAGTTATATGCCAAACTCAGTAAATATGAGTTTTGTATGGATAAGGTGCCTTTCTTGGGACATATCATCTCAGGAGAAAGACTTTTAGTTGATCCAGAGAAGGTTGCTGCCATTGAGACTTGGCCTACACCAACATCAGTTGCTGAAGTGAGAAGTTTTCTAGGACTTGCTGGATATTACCGAAGGTTCGTAGAAAATTTCTCAAGGATTGCGGAGCCGATAACGAAGTTGACTCGTAAGGACCAGGATTTTGCATGGACAGAAGAATGCCAGAAGGCCTTTGAAGAATTGAAGAGGCGTCTAACAATAGCACCAGTCTTGACTCTTCCTTCAGGGTCAGGAGGTTTTGTTGTTTATAGTGATGCGTCAGGTAGTGGACTAGGATGTGTTTTGATACAACATGGCAAAGTTATCGCTTAGGCATCAAGACAGTTGAAGGTCCATGAGAAGAATTACCCAACGCATGATCTTGAGCTAGCTGCAGTAATATTTGTACTGAAGATTTGGAGGCACTATCTTTATGGAGAGAAGGTAAAAATTTTCACTGATCACAAGAGTCTGAAGTATGTATATACTCAGAAGGAGCTCAACATGAGGCAAAGACGTTGGCTTGAGTTGATGGTGGACTTTGATATAGATCTGCAGTACCACCCGGGGAAGGCGAATGTAGTAGCAGACGTACTCAGCAGGAAGCCTACGGCTTATTTCTTGACGATGTAGCCTGAGCTATTGAGAGATCTACATGAGCTCCAGATAGAGGTTATTTTACCAGGACAGAGTGGCTTGCTGGCTAATCTGGAAGTTAAGTCATCGCTTGTGGAGATGATTAAAGAAGCTTTGCCTACCGATGCTAGATTTCGAAGACTTAAAGAGAGGACAGAAGCAGGAATGCAGACGGGACTTCGCATACATGAGGATGGGACATTAAGGTACGGGAATCGCCTATATGTTCCAAATGGAGAATTGAGACATGAGTTAATGACTGAAGCACATAGCTCTATGTACTCTGTTCATCCAGGAGGAACAAAGATGTACCGAGATTTAAGGCAGTATTATTGGTGGCATGGAATGAAGAGGGAGATTGCAAGATTTGTGGCTAAATGTTTAGTCTGCCAACAAGTAAAGGCCGAGCATCAAAGGACTGGTGGTATGTTGCAGCCGCTTCCTATACCAGAATGGAAGTGGGAACATATCACCATGGATTTTGTCACAGGATTTCCAAGGAGCCCCAGCGGAAGAGATGCGGTATGGGTTATTGTGGATCGACTCACTAAATCGGCACATTTCTTGCCGTTTAGAGTTGGACAGTCCACAGAGGTACTAGCCGACATGTATATGCGACAAATCATAAGATTACATGGAGTGCCGGTTAGTATTGTATCGGATCGAGACTCGAGATTTATATCTCATTTCTGGCAAAGCATGCAAGAGAGTCTTGGCACCCGACTCAAATTCAGCACTGCCTACCATCCACAGACAGATGGCCAATCAGAACGTACAATCCAGATCTTGGAGGATATGCTGCGATCATGTATGTTAGACTTTGGAGGGTCTTGGGAAGATCATTTATATTTGGTAGAGTTCTCATACAACAACAGTTATCAGGCAAGCATTTAGATGGCACCTTTCGAGGCGTTGTACGGTAGAAAGTGCAGATCACCGATATGCTGGAGTGACGTTGGAGAGCGTCAAATATTGGGTTCAGAGTTGGTAATGCAGATAATTGAAAAGGTGAAACAAATTCAGAATTATCTTCGTGCATCTCAGGACAGACAGAAGCATTGGACTGATACACACAGACGTCCCCTGGAGTTCAAAGAAGGAGAGCACGTATTCTTGAGGATTTCTCCCACTCGAGGTACTATTAGATTTGGGAGCAGAGGCAAGTTGAGCCCAAGGTATATTGGGCCATTTGATATTCTGGAGCGCATTGGTGATGTGGTTTATCGTCTTGCATTACCACCATCCTTAGAGGGAGTGCATGATGTATTCCATGTCTCACAGCTGAGAAGGTACGTGACTGACCCAAGTCACGTAGTTGATCATTCTGAGATCGCAGTAGGCCCAAGCCTGAGATATGAAGAACAACCAGTGGATATACTCGGCACCAGTGAGAAGACACTGCGAGGACAGACAATTAAACTGGTTCGTGTGGCTTGGAAGCAACACTCTCCTGGTGAATCTACCTGGGAGCGGGAGGATATCATGCGCCAGCGTTATCCCCACTTATTCGAGGATGCAGGTATAACCTAAGCAATTCTTGTAAATTCTATAGTTCTGTTCTTTAGTAGCTTATTCTTTGATTGCGAGGACGCAATCTTCTTAAGTGGGGTAGATTGTAATCACCTAAATTTTTTAGAATTTTAAAACTTAATTTTCAGAATTTATTTAGCATTTTTCTGTAATTTTTAACAAAACTTAACTAAGGTAATATGATTTTAAATAATTTTTAAAAGATATTAATTAATATTAATATGTTATGAAAATTATATTTTCTAGTGTAAAATGAAAAACTGGACATAGGATAATTTTCAGGAATTTATTGGACCCCGGAAGTATTTTTAAAGCCCTAAAAACTATTGTAAATATTAACCCAATTAAACCTGAACCCGGTTCATTGAACCAAAATAAACCAAACCGAGTGACCCGAACCGACCCAACCCAAACTTTGCGGGTCGGATCCGGGTCTGACCCGACCCGCTTGAGACCCAACCCGACCCGCCTGGAACCCTAACCCCCAAATTATTTATCTTCCCGACTCTTCACCTGCCGGCGGCCATTTCAGCCGCCGTGGCCGCCGGCGACCTTCCCCCTTCACCTCCCCCCAACGCCGGCCGCCTCCTCTTCCACTTCCGGCCAACTCCCGACCTCTCCACCTCCCCTATCCCTCTATAAAACCCACAGCCGGCCACCGAAATCCTCCCTTTCCCTTTCTTCTCCGGCGAGAACCCTACAAACTCCGGCCGCCCTCCAGCTTCGAGAAACCCGGCGCAGCCTTCGTCCAGACCCGCAGAGCCCAGCTCCTCCGTCGCTGACGAGCCCAACCCCTCAGCCCTCCAGCACCCGCAGAACAACCTCGACCCCTCAGCCCTCCAGCACCCGTAAAACAACCCCGAGCCCCCATCTCCTCCGGCCATTCCCCTCTGTCCCAGCCGACCACCGGCGCCGCCCTCCAGCACCTCAGCCGTCTGCCCAACGCCCTCCGCCGCGAGCTTCCAGTAACTCCACCCTCGCCCTCGACTTCGCCACCCCGCAGAGCCCGACTCCGCTGCTCCCTATCGAACACCCCACAACCTAGCCGCCTTCCACCGGAGCACCCGACCTCGACTCTGGCCAGCACCGCAGCACCGGCGCCGCCTCCACCAGTGAGCCCGACGACTCCGGCGACACCCATCCCCGTCCAGCACAGCCTTCGGCAAGCTCGGACACAGAGGAGCCCTAGCCCTAGCCAGGACACAGTGTCCGGACATGGTAGACTCGAACTCGGACACGCGCAATTCGGTTTTTGGAGCCCTGTTCAGGTACCCATTTCTCTCTCCTCGCTGCCCCGATTTTTGTTTCGTCAGTTGTGACGCGTAGGCTGTGTGACCCCCTCGGTGTCCGTACAAACCGCTCGGTGCATCGCGTCCTGTGGCGATCGTGAACCGCAATCCAAAAACAGGAAAATCAACACCCTGTTTTACCCTGGAACTGAGTACGCCCCGCCAAACGGGACGACTTGGTCGCACGCGGTCTTTACCAAAACGTGCGCGTCATTGATACGGACGTGCGGAATTTCACAGAAGTTGATTTGGATGTGCGTGCACACCGGAATCAACGCGTATCCGCCGACAACGTCCCGTATCCGCCCATTCTGGAACGCATTGTAACTTTGTGTACACACGTCGGATCGAAACAAAACTTACGCCATCAGACTCGTAGCAATACGCTGGTCCTGTGACCCAAGTTTGGTTCGATTCTGAGAACGTTGACAAAATCACATATCGTAGGCCCCACAGGCTCCACTTGACGGGCGATTTTGTGATCGGCTCATCGGAATCCAATTCTGGAAGTTCCATTGGGTTCGTATCATCGTTCCTGACTTGTTGACACTAAGTTGGACAAATTTGGAGACATTTGATCCTGACACGATTTTCGGTGCAAAGCGGCCCACATGTGGACCCCGCTTTGACCAGAAAATGTCATTTTGCCCTTGTGTCCAAATTGGACTTAAGGACAGGCGTTTCTAGCTATTTTATATTTTCTGAGACTGTTGGTAATGTTCATTTCAGCTTTTGGAGGAGTACTTACATGACCCACTGATACAGGGACAGCTGTTGGTATTCCAACTCCAGGCAAGTGTACCTTGCCAACTTGCAGTTCTGTTATTATTTACTTTGACTTAGTTATATTTGTTGTGCATGCTTAAACCTAGGACCGTGTGACTTACTTAGCGTCCGATTAATAGTCGGGTTCCAACCTCGTAAGCGGAGTTGTGTACGTCATCTAGAGATGGACATTCGTGACCCTTTACATTCTCGTACTTGTTTTATCAAGTGCATTATACCCCAGGACACTTGACACCATACATATGACAGAATCTTCCTGAGATATTCATGGTGATTCTGTGTAGGATACATGATTGACATAGACATTATATTCTTAGAGATTATATGACTTGTTGCATTAGCTATGATCTCACGTGACATGGACATGAGACGTTGTGGACATGAGACGTGTGGTTACATTGGGTGGGGAGAGACACAGATGCTACAGGCTGTTCAATATATATCTACTACTATTGTGAGGTTGTAGACTCTCGAGCAGAGCTAGACCCATTACTTGTTATTACTGCTACCGGCTCCCCGACACAGAGCTTGTAGCGGTCTCAGCCTGAGTACTAGTGATGCTCTCAGTTGCATTTTCACATAGATGGTTATGTAGTTACCCTACTTGTTTCATTTACTATTTCACTGCACTTATTTTGGCTTGTATTATTTGTACCTTGCTATGTCCCCTGAGGACCTGGATCCGGATGATGTCCCCAGGTTTAGTAGAAGAGCATTATCCCGATGTTTACGGGACAGGAGCAGAAGCTGTACCAGAACCTGTTACTGGAGCTGAACCAATCCCAGAAGAAGAGGTGATGGCTGAAGACTTTTCCTGAGTATATGTTATTTGTACTCATCAGATACTTTATTTTGGACTCTTTTGTTCTGGTCTGTTGAACCAGTGTTTTAGACTATTATCGGGTTGTTCCCCGAAATACTTTGTTGAGACTGGATGCTGGTTTACTTTTCTTATTGCTGTTGATTTTTATTATCTTATGTGGATGAGATTAGTTATGACATGATGTATTAGACCTAATTTTACAGCTTAAGTACACCCTGGTGGATCCATTAAATTGGGTTGTCCATCAGAGTGTACTGCTGGCCATTGCCACGTGTCTAGTCCCTTGATATTTTGGGACTGGGGCGTGACAAGGAGGGTTTAAAGTTTGGCCTAGTATGAGTAAACTTTTGGACTAGTGTGAGTAAACTTTGTTCATTAATGGACTACTAGCCCTAAGTAAAGTATGTAGTGCCCTTATCAAAAGCCTTTTTATTCTCAATGAGATGTCTCTCTCTCCTCCGTCTTTCTCTCTCCGACCTGCTTACTCTGCTACCAAATTCAAACCCAAATCAAGCGACTACATGCGCAGACCATAACCACCTCAATGTCGAAAACCTCGACGTCGCCAAGAAGTTCCTCTACATCTACACCGAGCACAAATCCCTCACCGGCGCCCATTCCCTCTTCCGCACCATGCACCCCAAGAACAATGTCACTTGGAACGTCATGAAGCCTTTGCCAAGATGGGACAGTATAAATCCTGCCTGGAGACCTTCCATGAATTCATCCTGTTGGGAACGAAAATGGACAAGTTAGCTCTTCCCTTCGCTTTCCACGGTGTCGCACCACCGGGTCGGCAAACCTCGACACGGAGTCCACCAGATTGTTTACAAAGCAGGGTTCAGCTCTGATGTATGGGTACTAGCGGCGGTTGTACATATGTCTGTGAGGTTGCGCTTATGGTGTTCGACAAAATTCTGAAGAGGGATCTGGTTACGTGGACGGTCGTGTGCTATCATAGTGGTCGTGTGCTATCATAGTAGCCTTGTCCATCAAGGACATATCAGTGTCCACCAACTAAAACTAGCCTAGGTGCCTTCTTATTGCATAGTTTTTCTTCTCAGGTTTGCTAGTTAAGCTAAATGCTAATATTGTTTCAGACTGTTTTGTCTACATAGATATAGCGAAGTCAAAAAGGAGATAGCAAGCTGTTAGTGCAACATGTTGAGACCATAAGCAACTCTAAAGCCTAAAGACAATTTGCAATCGTTTTTGGTTAGCTTTCTTTTCATTCTCTTATTGTTTCTTTCTCATGGATTATCTTTAACACTATCCATATATGTTAATGGTTAGCTTGGTACCTGTTTCCTGAAACATAGATAAGTAACAAACTATGTTGGCAAATCACAATACATAGCATGTGTTATGTTTGCTTGATTATCTTATTGTTTATCATTAGATACATTATTCCATAGGCAACTAGATTGGAAATTTAATATAAGATATGAACAAGATAGCACTGTATTTTATCGTCATAGATCCCCAGAATCTATCAATTCTTTAGAAAGGAACTATGCATCTGGTTCCATCAAACATAATAGAATTCCACTGACCAAGATATATGCTGGGCTTAAGATGATGCTTCTCATTGGGTTATTTACTTTACATGGTTCTCAGCAGGCAATTGCGGGTACTGAACTTGAGAGCGGAATGCAGCCTCTTGCTTATTTTGGTGATCTGGGTGATATTAGTACAGGTTTTGCTTCGGTTAATAAAACTTCCTTGCAACTTCTATTTCTATATCCAGTAATTAAAAATGCCCATGTATACTTTAGCTTGGCGTTGACATTGGGCAGGCAAGGTACTAGGACATGGTGACATGTAGACGACACCTATTTTAGGGTGCCCATGTATACTTTAGCTTGGCGTTGACATATCCAACGTGGAGATGGCACCATTTTTTGTCCGTGCTTGTTAGACTCACGTACCCCTGACTTCTAGTCCTAAACTTTTCAGACATCAAATACTTTTGAACTGCTTTAAATCGAATGTTGGGACAGGCAAGGAATGAGTGTCCATCCATAACTCAACATTGTTTACTGCTTTTGGATTTTGCATAATAATTACTCTTATGATGTTCTTTGACCGAGTAAAATTATATTTTACAGATATCTTATGTACGGCGACATATCTGCAAGAGCTGCTCATATGCTCGCTGATACATCTCCATCCTGGATTGGCTTAACAGTGGTGGAGATCAACTGATTTTGACATGGATTTGAGCAAAGAATCAAAGAATTTAAGAAGAACGCAGAAATTGGGGATCTAGGGTTTTTTTTATTTGATTCTTGAATATGCAGGAAAAGTAGTTACAGGGAAATCTAGGGAAAAGAACAAGAAGCTAAAGAAGGAAACTAAAAAATGGCAATACAATTCTTCACACTCTCCATTCATCTCTTGTCCTATTTATACAAGTCAGTAGCTAAGGTATCAGTTATTCGGATACTCATCTGGTATGCTGACTGGATGCTCTAAGGGCCTCCTTGTATGCTACTATATCTTCACGAAGCCTACTGAGCTAATACCAGCTTCTCTGATACTCTAAATTGTGATGAACTACAGTAATGAGCTAGAGTTCTAGTGTGATGGAACTAGGCTCATATCAATGCCTCCCCCTTTATTTTGACCTTGTCTCAAGGTCAAATTAGGGGTGGGGAGGGGGGGTGGGGGGGGGGGGGGGGGGGGGGGGGGTGGGATGAAAACAAGATTACCACCAAATCTCCTTCCTCAGTGGCCCTATTTTTATATTGAGGCCTAAACTACCTATAACACTACCTATAACAACTGTCAGTTACAATGTCCCTCTTCTTCTAACAGAATAGCCATCTGAACAAGTCTTTGTATGGTTAATGCCCTTAGGTGAACTTAAAGTGGTATTGATGGGAATTTGGTGACTGTCTGTTACTGATACGCCTCCCTGTTCAGGGGTCTTCATTGTTCACTGAGCTTGAGTGGCCTATCACTGAACTTGAGCTGATACTAAGTCAGCTCCCTTATCTTGCCAATAGTCTGGTAGAAATTTATTTTCTTCATTTGACACATGTAACCCAAAGAATTCCCCCTGGATCCCACACCTTCACCATGTCTTCAATTTTATCACTCAAACTAGTATTCTTGCCTGAATATTCCCCATTTTGTTCTGTATGGCAATCCATATTCATTTGAACATAAAACCTGTATGAGTTTCCAACAGAATTAGAACCAAAACATGATAAGAAGTCATGATGTGAAGAACTGGGATCTGATAGGAGCATTATGTTGTTAGGCTTCTTCTGAGTGTCAAAGAGGTCAAATGGAGCCTTCTTTGGAACAAAGAGAACAGCCTTGAACTCAAGTTGACCCTCCAAGGAGAAGTGCTTGACAGCCAGGTGCTCCTCCCCATCATTGGTCAAGCTCTTGTAGAAAGCAGCAAACTTCTCTCTAGATGCTAATTTCAGGATGCGTAGTACTGAAGTAGCCTTCTCAAAAAGTTTTATTGCGCGGCACACAAGTCTTTCCCTGCCGGTAATACTCTTTTTGATAAGTGATATTCTTGCTCAAAAGCTTGGAAACACAGCTATTCTATAAAATCAACCGGTTGACTAATGCAAGCAGCTCTTAATTGGTCTTCACCCATGTCAATATTTTCAGAAATCATAACTTCTCGAAGTTCTTATAAACTACCTGGATATCATCATCAATTTTCAATGCTTTAGCTTGTTCACTGGAAGAAGAGGCAACCTCATGACATTTCTTGAAATCATCAAGATGGTGAACTATCAAGATTTAGACTTTTCTTTTCCAAACTAGAGTACAGATCTAAACTAGGAATCTGTTGTGATCCACATGACAATTGTTCATCTATTTTATAAGACGTCTTTGGATCATTGACTATCGAATCTGGAGCCTTCTGAAATTCCCACTCACTGTCATCGAAATAACTATCACCATTAAGGGAAATTGAATCTGGACTAAGGACAACTATATTTGATCCACCATTGACAGGAATTTGTGTAGGACAAACTGGATGAGATTGATCACTCTCAATATAAAGACTTGGTATGATGTTATCATCAAAAGCAATTACTGAATGAAACATTGAGTCCTTGATTCCTATTCTCCTAGCATTAGGCTTGTGATAAGATCCACTGATTTCTTTAACAGTCCAACTTATATTTTCTTTCCCATTATTATCAGTAGACGCATGATCAAATCCCAGGCTACTCTCCCATAATATGCAATGTCCTTAATTTCTGATGTTGTAGGATCTTCAACTGTCAGATGAAGAATCTCGTTTGTATCGTGCTTGATATCTTTGATTGCTGATAAACTGTCACCTCCATTTTCCAAAGTATGTCTCTCTGTTTTGGTAATCACCTTATTATAAGTAAGAGCATTATCTGCATATCTTTTGCAATCCTCAACTTCTAGTTCAAAACAAATTTCATCAGTCATCTGAGATGTCCCAAACTGTAAATTTGCCAAATTTTCAATGCATTCATTTCCAGTAAAATCATTTTCCCTATCATTTTTTGAACTATTGGCCAGTCTGATCTTTGTTTCATCTACCAGCACTGGATCCTCTAACTTGTGAGCTGAATTATCACCAAACATAAGATTGCTTCCATCCCAAAATGGATCTTCCCATGCTTGATTTGAAGGGAAGAACGCTGAGTGCGGCGAGGGCATTGGGTGCTGATGCTGCTGGAGTTGCGGCACCGGCAGAAATATCTTCGGCGGCTGGTGGTTCCACGACGACGGTGACAAAGGATACCCGTAAGGATCGGGTGTTGGCGACGGGTACTGCCAGTGCTGCTGGGGCAGTGGTGGAGTCGTTTATGGCTGTGGCGACATCGGGTACTGCTGGTACAACACCGGGAACGTCGATACCATCTCCGGAGGTGGATAGCCTGATGGGAACTGACACTGCTGCTGGGGTGCTTCTTCCTTCTCTGGCATTTCATCAAACATCTCTCGCTTGTACCACGATTTGGAAACTTGATAGTACTGATCCGACATCGGAGCCTGTGACATCGGTTCCGGTACTTCTCTGGCATTTCACTTGCACAGCCTGAGGTAGCATATTTTCATAAAAGACTCAATTTTGCCCATTATTACCTCCAGTTTGTAGCCAATGGTGCGTAAAGAAAAACTTCTCCATTTCTGGAGGCATTTTTTACTTCAATCATTTCTTTGTTGATGTATAGAGACATTTTTTTACTTTAATATTTTCTTTGCAGATCCATATGTAATGCATTTAAACAATTCACTACACTTCTGTATTCATAAACCGTAATACATTTCTGTACATTATATTAGATTTCAAACTTCTTCACGAGGCTTATCCAGAGAGTATACCCAAAGAGTTATAAGCAAGCTCTTGCTGAAGTCCAAGTCACCCAAAAGTTCTTTGAGAATTTTTCTGGAGATCATATAGTATACCCTACCAGTCATCAAAAGCTTGAACTTCAGTATTTTAGTTTTGGCTTCTTACTACCTTACTGTTTCTAAAATGTTCTATCTTATAGATGACACCAAGTTGTGTTCTTTTTGAACTATTTGCACGCTTGGTCTTTCTCTGCTTTGTTTATGAATTCAAACATTATACTGTAACATTGATACATTGTAAAGAGACACTGATAGTGCATTAGTGTTATAAATTCTGTTCATATTTATATCATTGGTGCCAGTTCAGAAGCTGTCTATTTAACATCCTTGGAAGAGTATGCACATATTATTCAGAAGTGTAATTTCAAATACATACAAATCTGTTCTTATCTGTGTAATGAGCAAGGTTTAAAGTATCGGCCGATACCGATACGTATCGGCCGTATCGGATCGGATCTGGCCTTGGCCGATCCGATACCGGCCAAAAAAATCAGGATCGGCCGAAACTGGTACATAAAATTTCGTATCGGTCTGTATCGGCCGATACGGGACCGATACGGGCCAATACTAGCCGATATTGGTCGATACGGGGAAAAATCAGATCATCACAGAAACTTTAACAAAGTAGATGTTCTACAAAAAGCTAAAAAAAAGTAGAAATTGATTCCAGACATATCAAATCCAACAGAGAACAATAATGAAGAACTAAAATAGTAGACAAAAAAAAAACTATAAATAGAGGCAAATTCTTCTACAGACATACACATGATGACTATTGTTTTATTCAATTATAATAAAAATAAAATAAAAAACACTTAAATAATGCATAAATATGTAAATTATTTTTCTATTTTTTTACTAATTTATTAATAATTATTTAAATATTGTCGATACAGCCGATACCAAAAAATCCGATACTCCGATCCGATACCGTCGATACTTCCGATACGGATACTCATACAAACTGTCCGATACCGATACCGAGTTTTTGAACCTTGATAATGAGCACCGTAGTTTGTTTCCTGCTCCTTCCACTTGGTTAATTTACAGAGGCCATCTACCAATATACTTATGTTTGGTTTTGCATGATTCAAATCGTACTTCTGCTCTGTATACTTTATAAAATTGCAGACAAGAAATATAATCTCAACCATGTACTTAGTAGGCTAGTCCACCATGAGAAACTTTAAATTAGGACCCGACTACCAAGCAGCAGTGTATCTTGGGTACTTCAGTTTCAAGTTCTTGATGTGTTGGACACTTGGTCACCAGGATACTTGAGGTCATTTCCATGACATTCTAAGATCACTTCAATCATTTTATTATTTGCCCATTTCACCGCTTTTTGCAATGACTACAATTTTATATGAAAGATGTCAAGTTCAAATGATGTCAAGGAAAGTTGCTAATTAGTTTACCTGCACCATTGAATTACTTGATAATTGGATCAGTCAATATTATAACAAGTTTATGCACATTGCATACACTTTAAGAAACTATATGCGCGGCAGGTTCACATGCCACTTTACAGCTACCTTTGTTAGTCACCTTGAGACACTTGGACAGTGACACCTGTGACATGAATTCAAGTAATAGTGTAGTACTTCCAAGGACACCAAAACTTATGTATATATTGGTGCATGTGGTAAATGCATTCTATTATTGGTTCTCTGATTAGACATTTTAACCTTTAAATTCAAGCAATCATATATTTTGTAAAACCTGGTCACCTTTTATTTTCTTCATTTTGACGTCTCTCTGATCTTACAGGTCCGATTCCTGGCACGATCATTCACAATACCTGGGAACCACCTTGGGCAACAAATTCAAGGCCTTCGTTGGCTGTATGGTCCTGTAAGACTCAGAAAAAAAGCTTCTTGTCAGTTCAAGGGGGGAGTACTGTTTTTTTTTGGCTTCTTGATTATGGTCTTATAATGTCGACTTTAAACTTGTTTCTGGATGTTTCATTCCGTATTATTCGGCTCTTTTGGGTTTCAAAAATGTTTACATGCTATTACTAGTAGGTATGTTGTCAACTTATTTGTTCACTAGAATACTTTCATTCATCTTCGTTTAGTTCGGTCTGGCAACCTTTACATAAACAGGATGATATCATGTTGAATATAGTGCATCTGATTGCAGCGAACACAATAGTGCAGAATCTCAACGCTATTGTAACATGTATTATTTTCCAGCAGCTTATTATTATAACAACAATAATGCTAAGTTTACTACCAAATGCTTACAACCTTCTCACAACCCTCCTCCCCCCCCTCCATGTGGGCCACCCCTGGCCCCACCTCTCTCCCAATAAACGACCGCCACGTGGCGTTCTGGCCACGTGGCGACCACCCGGACAGCCAGCGGGTCCCACCTCTCCCCCCTCCTCCAATGGGCGGCCGTCATGTGCCACGTGGCGGTTGTAAGAGGGTTGTAGGCATTTGGTTGTAGTCATAGCATAGCCCTTATAACAATATGTTTACTAATTTTATGCTTAATGACTTATGTAGGTTGAACTTGAAAGTTTGACTTCTCAAGCTTTGGATACTTACGAACGTAGTATTGCAAGAGAGAATTTTTTGAAGAAAGTTTTTAAAGAGCATCCTGGACGTGCGCCTCTCGTAAAGGAGTAGCATCTTCTGATTTGAAGAAAAAATTAGCAAGTTTTGTATCGGCACAAGTGCTTGAAAACTTAGCTATAAGTGAGAAAATGGTAGTAGAGACGCAAGAGAAGTATGAAACGATGATTACTAAATTACAAACTTTTATATTGAACGTGGCAGCAGCTTATCCTAAAGCTCAACTACTTTCCGGTTTGCTTTCGTCTCCTTTAGATAATGTGGGCTCACATCAAGATGAATCAAGTGGACCTCGTGTCAATGGTTAGGTGATTAATCGATTCTTTGATAGCTTTTTAGGTTATAAACAAATAAAAATTTACGAAGTTAAGTACAACTATTAACGAATATATATATATATTTTGTAGTTCAATGAAGACGAGGATGAAGATGGACATGAAGAGATTTAAAGATATTTTGATTAGTCCGTAGAACTATTTAAGTGATCTGTTCTTATGATATTTTGGATTAAGTTTCTTTTGTAAGCGCTTTGAATTGCATAAAGCTAGAAAATTAATGTTTTAAATATTGTTGGATTTTGGATTAAGTTTTTTTTTGTAAGCACTTCGAATTAAATTAAGCTAGATAATTTGTTGGATTCTTGGTTGTTGCTTCTTTGTTAACTGAAGTACAATTTATATGATGAGAATGATGAATCTGACCCATTTTGGATCAATGATGGTTTGAATAATAGAAATATCATTTATATTTATTTTTACAGGTTGATGTGTCTAATGTATATTGAGGAAAATGTTGAATAAATATTATTTTTAGAAAATAAAAGAAAATTCATTGTAAGGGTATTGCAAGTGTTGCAAAAAAAAAAAAAAAAAAAAACTGTTTTGAATACTCCACAATGATTTTTGGTAATATTTACAAACATATGTAATATCCTTCTATAACTGTTGTCAATTTATTCTATTTTCAACGGGTACTAAAATTGTTGTAAATTATTTGAATAAAATTGTTGCAATATAAATTGAACCCGTTGCAAAAGCTTGTTCGAAATCGTTGTCCATTTATTATTTTGGTAACCGTTTCTCACATCGTTGCTTATTCTTTACGCAACAATTACTTAATTGTTGTCTTAAAGATTTATTTGCAATGGTTTTTGACTGTTGCCTATTTCCCGCAACGGTCTTTAATTGTTGCACGAAACATTTAGGCAACAATTAACCGTCGCGTATTACTCAACGCTACAACGGTTATTAATCGTTACCAAATATATTATTAACAAAGCTATGAAATTGTTACACATTAATATCAGAACCGTTGCATAATACGTTATTTGCAACTATTTATTGAACTGTTGCAAATTTCTTCGATAATCGTTGCAAGAGCAATCTGCAACGCTCGCTTTGACAATGATTCCAATAACCATGCAGATTGATTTCACAACGGTTTATATTGATTTTGCAATAGTTTTCGACCATTGTAAAATACCCTTATTTCTTGTAGTATATCATTGGAGTAGTAAGGCGTATAAGGCACGTCATGTAGTAAGGCATGATAACTATCAAACGAGTACAGTCAACACCCTCACATTGTATTTCCCCAATCCCGATTATAATATGATTTAAAGACTAGTTATGCAAGTTAATATGTACAAGTAAATGAAACAAGTAAAGTGATGAGTAGTGATTCAAGTAAAGCTACAAGTAATCATTTATAACTTGAGTAATGAAATCATGTAATAATCAAAGTCAAATATAACAAGGATGCAGAAAGGAACAAGATCATATTGATATCTATTGTAAAGGCGCAATCATCTACGAGTACTTGCTTGTTTCGATGGTTTGATGAATACTGACAATTGTTGGATGGTCGTGAGATGCTTCTCTTACTGTACATACCATAAAACACACAAATAAGGAAACAATCAATAAATAACAACTTACTAGTTAACCTACATAACAATTTCTAGGTTTGGACATGCTTATGGGATTTCTAGGTTGTCTTTTCGGCCTTAGAAAATTCTTAAAACTAGAAAATTCTTAAAACTACCTAATAATTCTCAAAAAATATGAGAAAATAGGGTTATATCCCCCACATAATCCTATGATATACCAATTTGTTCTGGTACTAAAATACACAAATTATAGATTATTACAATTTCCTATTACTTAATTCGTTCAAACAAAATAATAGATAAAGGAAGGGGGTTCTCTTCAAATCGTTGATTCGATGAAGCTAGGATTTTGGTAAGAGATAGACCACATACCCATTAGAGAGATAATAAAAGTTTATGCAAAGTTTTATGTACCAATTTTGTGTTATGATCATTTAAAGTTGTCTAATTTCTGAAAAAAAAAATCAAAACTGTAACAGTTGCCTTACAAAATTCAGCAAAAACTCTACAAAATTAATTTTGGGGTGCTACTTTCGGATTTCATTAGCCCTAGATGTTAGTTTGCTACAAAAATGGTCTCATAAAAAAAATTATACTATATGTTAGAGTTATTGCCAAAAAACTAGGGGTATACACTACTGAAAACAAATATATTTAGATGAATTTCTTCAAGGATCAAACAAAATCCATCGTAATGTGCTCCCACTTCTACTATGAAATATGAATAAGCTACAATAACCTCGTTGGTCTTTGCTACTCGGCCATCACCTATTGGCATACTAAATAATGGGAGACGAACATTGCTATCTCCCTCTTCATCCTGTGCCACAAAAAATGATGCCCGATGTTCTGATACATCATCGTACCCCCAGGATGGATCGAGTGCGAAGAACTGTGATCCTCGATCATAACTTTCTACCAAATATCTCCACTCATCACACAGAGATAGCTCCCAAATCTGAGTGTCAAATCCTCATGAATCCTCAACTCCTTCCTAAGACCGGACTAACACTCTGTTCGAAGCCTCAAAATCTGTGGATCCTCGACATGTACTGCCCTGATCCTCTTGACCAAAGTAGACGAAATATGCAAAGTGGCTAGAATTATGTTGTCCTTTGGAAGAACCATCTCAATACCAATCTCCTAAAGATCCTCCAGTATGTGTCTCTGAGTCATCAAAAACGAATGCGCTGGCTCTCCTGCTCAATGCATCTTCTACAATATTCGCCTTGCCCGGATGATAATAAAGATCCACATCATAATCCTTTAGCAATTCTAACCATCTCCTCTAGCTCATGTTCAAGTCTTTCAGGATGAAGACATACTTTAGGCTCTTGTGATCGGTATAAATCTCTATTCGATCCCATATAAAAAATGTCTCTATAACTTGAGTGCAAATACTACTGGTGCCAACTCCCAATTATGCGCCACATAGTTATTCTCATGATCTCGAAGATGCTTAGATTCATAAGCTACCACTCTCCTATGCTACATTAATACACATCTAAGTCCCTTCTCAAATGCATCACAATACACAGTGAACCCTCTGGGTCCCACTGGAAGCGTCAGAATAGGTTCTAAAATTAATCAACCTCTTTTTTAGCTCCTTAGACGTAGTCTAACACTCCACTGACCACTCAAACACAATATCCTTACGTGAAAAATGTGTCAAGGGTACTAATATCCTAGCAAAGTGTTCCACAAACCCCCGATAATAGCATAATAACCCTAGAAAACTACGCACATCAGCTACTGTCCTTGAAACTGGCCAACTCTCTACGACCTCAGCATTCCTTAAATCTACTGATACACCTGCTCCGGATATGATATACGTTAGAAATAAAATACGATTCAACCAGAACTCATACTTGCTAAGCATTTGTCATGCCATAGTATCGAAATATGAAGAATGAGGTATAACACGACCAAGTACGTACTATGGTATATGCCAGTACCTTGCAATACAGTCATGGTTGTAACTAAACATAGGGATATATACTACAATAAAAGTCACATATGGCCTCATCAGAATATACTGTGTCTCAATCAGTCAAACAAGAAGCAACTGGAATATATAACATATAAGATAAAGTAGTAAGGCATCCCCGATACTCCATCAAAATGATCATGGAGCTAGCTATACAAAATAACAAGCTGGAACAATGTCAAATATATATGATCATATAGTTAGTTGCAGTATTAATATAATATAATTATGTGGTAGGAATGGGTCTCCTAAAATATACCGACTAACAGGTGTCCGACGACTAAACACCTCAAAGAATCAAAATGCTATAACACGTGGTAAAGAAAAAACCTAATCATTTCCTTCGATGACCATTATACGGGTGCATACCATCAGGTGTAGAGTATGTTGGATCCTCGGGCTCCACTACAAGATGTGGCCAAACAAAACCAAAGGGGTTAGGCCCCTAATAGCAAGTACCACATGAATGCATGAGTTGTAAAGCATAAAATTTTTTAGTCCTTGTACTATGCGCCTAGATGCTATGCTCACTCATGATTGAAAGTCATTGAACTTTGGTATTTCTAATAAAGAGCTATGCGACAAATATAGTGAACTCTGGAATCTATATGCAAAAGATAGTGATTCTTATGCGGCATGAAGTCTATGTGACACAGACATGAAGCCTATGCGGCACAAGTAGTAAACTTCATACGGTAGAGGGCCTCGACGCATACCGTTAAGCCATATAACTCTATATAACACCACATTAAATATTCTAACCACATCGTATAGTGTGCAGACGATGGTTACGCATAAAATGCCATCGCTGACATCAGCGTAATAATTATGTTTGTTTGTATATAGCAGAGTTGTCCACATGGTACTATGCAAACAACTACGCGCCTCAGCTAGAAAGCTCATACGATCTTTATAGGTTTCTCTCTCCAAAGACCTATTCGACAAAGTGGTGCCTATATAGTAGAACAGTTACAAATTTGAGGAGATTATGTACAGTTAATGTCACGCCCCAGTCCCAAAATACGTAGGACTAGGACACGTAGGCATGCCAGCCTTATGAATATGGCACCAAAATATATGGAACCCATAACACACGTGCGCTGTAATATGAATAACAATTCACAAGTGGTAAACATATATGTCACAGAGCATAACTAAATCTCATCCACAGAAATCATATATAAATAAATGACCAGTATCTATGATACTAGATCTTAATATAAAGTATCTAAAGAGGATAGTCGGATGGAAACAAATCCAGTGCCGAACTAGAATATAGAATAAAAAAGATATATACAATATAAGTACAACCTCTAACAATCACGAGGCTCAAAGGGAAGACCTTTTCGAATATAAGTAGCCAGTCCGAATCTGCGCTCCTAAAAATACTCATGAATAATACACCTGGAAAGGGACCAGGTCCTCAGAGGGACATAACAAGATACATAGAAGCATGCCATAAAGTAAATACTGAATAAATAAAAAAGGTACGCTAACCATCTAAGTGAATGCAATTTGAGGACAACTTTGAGAGTATGGGAAAGTGTAGGCTAGACATATGCTGACGTAATTCACCAATTATGACAACTGGCTAGTATATGCCACATATGCCCCCATACAAGGGCACTGTAATATAATAACGTCCATACCGCTCCGAAGAACGAGGAATCTGCATAGTATAACGTCCATACCGCTCCGAAGAACGGGGAATCTGCATAATATAAGATCCATACCGTTCCGTCGAACGGGAAATCTGAATAAAGAAAGTGGGTGTCGCATACGCCTACTAGTTGTCCTCCCCGCCCAATGATCTATGCATGTTGTATCCACAACACACTATAGCTACTATGCCTCGGTGTCGTAACTCTGGTTCATAGTCTATCGTTAGAACAATAGTCCAACCTTACAACCAAACAAGGACAAGGATGGGACCATCGTACCACGATAGTCTATGCTCCGCGTACTAATAACTGCTAAGTCTTCTAACATGCATCACTATTAGCAGTTATACCCTATCCGTCGCACGACCTATACGTATGTTTGGATAAACAAATGAGAGAAAGGTTTATACGAAACCTTTCTTTTTTGCTTACAAACAAGAAAAAGAGTACAATTAATCCAATACGAGGATATTAAGTACAATAAAATGATTCTGGGGAAACACTACCAGAAAAAGTTAAATTAGCGACATCTAAAAACGTCGCTAAATAACCAAAAATCGTCGCTAATTTGGTTTAGCGACGTAATTAGCGATGTTTTAAAGCAGTCGGAAAAAACTAAGTCGCTAAAACAAAAAATGTCGCTAAACGTCGCTATGTCGACGTTTTTTAGCGACTTTAATGTGTCGCTAAATTTAGCGACGTTTAGCGACGCCGCGTCACTAAATAGCGACGTTTATTAAAGTCGCTAAACATCGCTGATTAGCGACTTATATAGCGACGTTACACCGACGTCTTTAATGACCTGGCAATACTGCCATGTCAGTAATTTGCGACGTACAACGACGTTTTTAGCGACGTCATTAGCGACGTATTTAGCGACTTGTTACATCATCGCTAATTAGCGACGTATTTAGCGACGTAAGTGAACGTCGCTAAAGGTCGCTAAAAATGTCGCTAATTTTCAAAAAAATAAAAAAAATATTGCATTTCTGGGTTTACCAACCCCCTTGGGTTCATTATCAGGTATATGATGATAGTAGAAATAATTGAATAAAGAACACAGTAGCAGCACCAAAGGGGAAAATTCTAGTGCACTGGGCAAATATAAGCCAAGTATCGGTCATCAGTTGTAAACCAAAATATGAATAATATAATAAAATTTGAAGAAAAGAAAGCATCCAGCAAATCTTATCGTAAACGTAAAGAATATGGCAAATTTATATCCATACAATCGCATCCTCAATAATAAAAATAAATAAATATCCAGTAACTAACTATACTACTACGGATCTGCAGGAGGCTGACCACCGGCGCGCTTGAAGGATAAGAACTGCTCATACTCGTCCCGTGGAATTGACACCGATGTCGATGGAGAAGGCAGTGACGTCGGTGGAGTCTGTGTCGATGTAGGCGCACCAGGAGGCCGTGCCCGCTCCAAGTCTGCGAGTCGCTGGTTGTAAGAATCCATGGTAGATAACAGCCTCGTACTGCTATGAACCATTGAATCCTGCATCATCGTCAGCCTCTCGCCCATTGATACCTGTGATGCCTGCAACTCCATGATGTTACGGTCATTGGAGGCTCTAATATTATTTGTCAAATCCCGGAGCTCCGTCATGCTGCGGTCGAGCATATCGAATCGTGCGATGAGCATCGGATCGTCCGCCTGCGGCTGGGACCGGGGCTGCTCCTCCATCCTTCGCAGCAACTCATCACGGAGAGACGCAATCTGACGGTCAACGGCCTCCTGGACGGCCTTCTGGACTCTGGCCGACGACTGCGAGGGCTGCGACTGCGAGGGCTGTGTGGAATGTGCAGCTGTCGGGGAGGCCCTAGATGACTGCATCGCAACCAGGGCGCCATAGGAGCCCGTACCATAGTACGTACCCCTCTGGAGACCACCAGCAGCGGTCACCCACAGGTCGTCCGCCGACGGAGCTGGAGCGGGTTGTTACGAAGTACCAGTCTCTCCAGGTGTAGGTGCACTAGCAGTCGCCCGCTCACGCAGCCTAAGATACTCGGCCTAGAAAGGTTTGGAAACTCGATAATTGCCTAAGTTATATTAAAATTAACACAAAGTAAAGTAATACTTACATAGGTCTGCGAGGCCCTCTCATCAATGAGATTTCCGTCCTTGCGATGGGTGGCCAAGAAGACGGTCACCATGTTGGCATCCTCACCCCTCTGTACCTGTTAAAAATATATTATTTAGTACTAAACTTTAAATATTTTTTCCTACTACTATTTTATGGTACTTATATTAAAATAATATAATTTAAAAGAAAAAATATACCAAACGACGGAAATGTTCCGTCATCGTAATCGAGCCACCACACCACTTGACAGCATTCCGCCTAGCCGCCTTGGCCTTCTCAGACCTTTCCTTGTAGCTCGGATCGTCGAACTTAGCCCTCATCGCAGTCCACTGCTCAGGTATGATCCAACCTTGGATCGGTTTTCCAGCACGATCATGAGCCTTCTGGTCATCCAGAGCATCTCGGATAAGCTTGGCGGCAACGGTCGGAAAGAGCCGCTCGATCAACTCGGCCCGGTGCGGAGGATAAAAATATGTTTGCTACAATAAATAATTTAGTAAGTGAGCATCACAGATAAGTTATATAATATGCATAAATTAGAGGATTTATTTAATATACTTTTACCTGGAAGTGCGCAAACCAGAATGCCTTCCTCTCCTCCGGAGCCTCAGAGTAGTTGATCCAAGGGCCACCATAGTTGTTCCTCAGAAATTGGCCCAGGCGTCTCTGAACCGACGATGGACGATATCTATACAGAGATAATAATTTAGAATATTAAAAAAATCAATATACGATGAATAAAGAAATATACGATATATATTATACTAAACCATCTAATTGACTTACTTTATACCGTCGGCCCAAATCTCTGTCCTCGTCTCCTCCGGAGGTGCGCATGGAGGATCTTGCTAATGCTGGGACAACGTGGGCACGACCTCCTCGACATGCTCATCTGTCCCCATGGTTCCGTCAGCAGAAGGAACGCTGGACGAGGGTGTACTATCACGCCTGGAACTACTCGTCCCAACAGTCGAAGATGTGAGTGATCGATATACTGGAGTACTGGGCGACGATGATCCGGAACCCACAGTAGGCAGTACCGGAGGAGCACTCTGTCTACCTCGGGACCTACCGAATCCTCCGCGTCGTCCTGTCATTTCTGATAACAATATATGATGAATATAGAGAAACACAAATATATAGTACATTCTACAGTCAAAATGTGATGCATATCTCAAAGCATTCTACAGTCAAAATATAATACATATATTCGTTAATGGAATATATTTTATAGTTAAAATATAGTTACATTCTACTTCGTCAATTTTTTAACCTTGATCTACATTCTACAGTCAAAATATAGTTACATTCTACATGCAATATATTTTATTTTCAATCATCTTTAGAAAATTCATCTTGTTCGCCTTCCTCGTCCTCCTCTTCCTCTTCCTCGTCTTCACTTTCATCTACTTCGTCTTCCTCTTCGAATAATTCTATATCTTCTACATTATTACTCATGTAATGAGTAACTTCCGTTGAGTCCACATCTACAATATTTGTTACAAGAGGTAGATCGTCCTCCTGATAAGCTATTTCGTCAATGTCAAAGGTATTTCTAGCTTTAGTCTTGCATACTGCCCACCAATCCGACCTCGCTGTCCCCCGTCTAGGATAAGTTGTGAAGTACACGAGCTGAGCCTGACTTGATAGGACAAATGGT
Source organism: Iris macrosiphon (assembly GCA_036927795.1). NCBI lineage: Eukaryota > Viridiplantae > Streptophyta > Magnoliopsida > Asparagales > Iridaceae > Iris > Iris macrosiphon. The sequence continues at coordinate 80,689,135 of JAYESA010000018.1, forward strand.
TCATAGTCTTGATATCTACGCTTGTAGTTTATATCCACAAGGCCATGTTTGTCAATTTTCCAACCTTGATCTTGAATCGGATCGAACCATTCACACATGAATAGCACGATATTAGCAGGTTCTGTGCCATAATTATATGTCAACTCCACAATCTCTCGTAAGATGCCAAAAAAATCATTGCCGGATTGACATCTTTGTAGTTTGAAGATTTGATACACAAACAACTATTTTTTATGGAATCAAGATCCAGAAAGCTGTCTCTGATAGGAGCATTTGTTGACTTGAACCTGAACCCATTCAAACAAAAACTTGGCCATATTTTTACGGCAGTAATTAGTCCCTTGGCTAGAGTTCTAATAGATTCAGTCTCGGGTGTTATTAGACGATCGACCTAAATACCAAAGTAGCGATAATAAGTTATTTGTTTTGCAAGTGCAGAAATAAAAAGTAATTACCAAGCATCTTACATATGCGCTCAACCAAGAAGGAAAATGGCATCTCATATCTTGTTCTGCTTCTTCGTCTGTTATGTAGGGTCTAACCGACCTCAAATCATCATTATATGTTCTAAAAAATAATGAAGCAACTGCTGATTAGTAGCATAATAGTATCTTATACTATTACATTGAGATGATGTAAACATGGACGTATTAATTACTTACCCCTCTAGCTTCTCCACTTCATCCTCGTCCCAATTGAGTAATATATACAATTGAGCAGCCCTTAGCTTATCGTTATTCAAATATCTTTTCTTTATTTTTTTCGAAGGCTTTCCGGACGTATTGAATACTTTGAGTATTGCATCATTAGATTCCTGATATGCGTCATCGTTTCTCGGAGCTTTTGTCCTATTAGTAGCAACATGCGGTTTGAAATACGTCAAGCAAAAGTTTGTAATCTCCTCGAGAACATAAGCTTCATAAATAGAGCCCTCAATCCGTGTCTTGTTTTTCACCTTTCTCTTTAGGTGATTCAGATGCCGCTCGAAGGGGTACATCCACCAATAACCGACAGGACCACCAACACGTGCCTCATAGGAAAGATGAATTAGCAAATGCTCTATAGAGTCGAAGAATCTAGGAGGAAACACCTTCTCGAGCTTACATAGTGTCCTTCTCTTGCTTTTTTAGACGATCGACGAGCAACTTAGTACAACAAAGATCTCTGAAGAATATGCTCAGCTCTGTCAATGGGTCCCAAACGACCTGCGATAAGAATTCTCGAAATACAATCGGAATTAACCTCTCCATGAATACGTGACAATCGTGGCTCTTCATACCCACCAGTTTGTTCTCCTTGAGGTCGACGCATCTTCTCAAGTTCGACACGTACCCGTTTGAAAACTTTAGACCCTGAATCCACCTACAAAGTATACCTTTATCCTCTTTCTCCAGTGAGAAAACTGACTTAGATTGCTTTAACTTTCCATTCCCCTCCTCTATCAAATGCAATGCAGGACGTCTACATATTTCTTCTAAGTCCAACCTGGCCTTCGGATTATCTTTCGTCTTCCCCTTTACCTCCATTACAGTATTAATTATGTTATCAAACACATTCTTCTCGATATGCATGACATCAAGGTTATGTCTGATCAGATTGGTGCTCCAATATGGCAGATCCCAGAATATACTCCTCTTCGTCCAGTTATGGGTGCGACCAAATCCGTCACACTTGTACCCCTTAGCAGGCTCTTCGATAGCACTTGGTAAATCTTTTACCTCTTTCCATATCGTGCATCCGGGCCACCTTGGCGGTGGATTAGCCTTCTCTACAACTCCCGCACGAAAAGCATTCCGGTTCCTCCGGTACGGATGATCCTTCGGCAAAAATTGTCGATGACAATCGAAGAAGCACGGTTTGCCTCCGTGTTTCAAACAGAAAGCCTGAGTATGGTCCATACAATACGGACATGAGAGACGACCATGGGTGCTCCATCCCGATAACATTCCATAGGCCAAAAAGTCGTTGATGGTCCACATAAGTGCTGCCCTCATCTAAAAATTCTGCTTTCTAGAAACATCGTACGTGTTGGCACCTACTTCCCACAGCTGATTCAACTCATCTATCAAAGGCTGTAAATACATATCGATGTTCCTCTTCGGATTGTTCGGATACGGGATAATAACAGTTAGGAATATATACGGAGTCTTCATGCACATCCAAGGCGGTAGATTATACGGAGTGACGATCACAGGCCAACACGAATACTGGGAGCCCGAAAGTCCGAATGGGGTAAAACCGTCAGAGGAGAGCCCCAATCTGACATTACGCACTTCCTCGGCAAAATATGGATACTCTCGATCAAAGTGCTTCCATGCTTCTCCATCGGATAGATGATCCAATACTCCTTCGATCTGTTTTCGCCTGTGCCAACTCATATTTTCTGCAGTCTCCTTAACCATAAACAACCGCTGCAACCGCGGCGTCAAAGGCAAATAGTGTATCAAATCGGTAGGCTTCCTTGCACTGACATACTTTCCTCTAACAGTGGCCTTGTAGCGATTAGCACCACAGAATCTACACGCATCTTCATCCTTGTCATCTTTGTAGTACAACATGCACCCGTTGTGACATGCATCGATTTTCTAGTATCCCATCCAAAGCGATCTCACCATCCTCTTAGATCGATAGACGTCTTTAGGCAACTTTGCACCCTCGGACAAGATCTCTATAATCAAATCGAGCAGTCGATTATAGCATTCTTGCGACATGTTAAAATCAGACTTGATGCTCAATAATCTTGTAACCACCTCCAACGGTGAATGATCCTCACAACCAGGATATAGTGGAGTCCTTGCATTCTCCAGCAACTCCATAAACTTTGCAGCATCGGCATTCGGTGCCTCCTCAGCTACATCATAATTGTTCGGATTGAAACTAGGTCCCGCCGCATCATAATTGTCCGAATTGAAACTAGGCTCCGCCGCATCATAAACTATGTTCACCAATCCGTCGTCGTAAGCATCATGGTCGTGGACATCCATATACGGCTCCACATAGGGCTTCGACTCTGATGCTAGAGATACAAGTTCTCTGTGCGTGGTCTACTGATAGTAATTCGGCATGAAGCCCTTCGAGTATAAATGATATGTAACTTCCACTTCTGGATGATATTTCCTGTTGCGACATCTCACACACGGACACTTAATTTTGGTACCGTCCATGTACTGAGGGAAAGCCTTGGCGAACTGCAGGAACTACTGTACACCCTCAATGAATTCATCCTGCACACCGCACATGTCATCAGGATGACGGTTGTACATCCACGAACGATGACACAAATAGTAATTTATATCCATTTCTAGATACTTCTGCAAAAATGACAGTATGTATCATATAAATTATTACATACAGTGGTTTCTCACCTAACTTCATAACTTAACCGTACTATAAAAATCATAACTGATATAATACATACTTTCATTTATCAAAGTCTAAAATAAGCAATATTCAAAACAACTGACCATTTATCAAAGTCTAAAATAAGCAATACTTTCATTTCATAACTGATATAATACATACTTTCATTTATCAAAGTCCAAGAGCCCTTGAAATGATAAATAAGGTTAACTAGTTCATGGTGATGTTTCTAAGCCACTTCTAGATCCATACTAGTTTATACTAGTCAATACTAGGTTAATACCTTGCTACACTATGTCTTCTAGGTCGTACTAGGATATTCTGCTTTGAAATTAAGTACTCTACTATCCACACTGAGAGCCTCTTACCCTTGGCCTGGCACCTTGCACTTCATCCTTATACTTGCTCACTGGACTACAACCCATATCAGTCACTCCATGATACCACAATATCAGTTTACTTCACAGCACTTTTGTGCTCTAATTGAGATGTACTGCACTGATCACTCTTGCCAATTAAATCCCTGCTACCACAGTATCAGTTAAGGGTTGTATTGGCATGCAACAAGTGACCGGTGAACACCTACCCGATACTTGTCTATACCTTAACCCAAACACATGCCTGCAGACCCTAACTAAGTCTGCAACCTCTGATACTTTGCACTTATTCTGTAGTGGCTAAATCTTCCCTTCACTTAGTTGTTTCCAACTGCCCTTAGCTACTGCCATGGCTCACAACAGTGCTTGTTGCTGCCTTGCCATTGCTCAAGAATGCATGTGTTTGATGCTGCTCTAGTGTGAACCAACACTCTTCCACTGCAGAAGATGACAAGAACCAATCCCCTCCTCACAGTGCCAACCCGATACCACTGCAACACATTGCCAGCTTGCCTAATGCACTAGGCCAAACTGAATTGAGTTCAGTTCCTGAAGCCTCAGTGACACCCATACACAACTCGACTCTTCTACCCTCTCCCACATCAAGCACAGCTAGAAGACACTATGAACACCAACACAGATAACAGTAGCTATATATATATATATATATATATATATATATATATATATATATATATATATATATCGAGATACACCTATATATGCATACACTCTTTCATATGCAAATAGATAATACACCAATTTACATATACATATCATATGATACTTTAAGGCATAAATAGACACACACACACAACCACTAGTCCAATTCACAAATATTTGGTGTGCAACACCAAGATACTCTAGGATATATCCTCCATATACCATACCACCATGATACCAACCCTCAATTCACATGAACACATCCAATATATCAAATATTGTGTGTGTGTCAGTGTGTATGTGTGTGTGTGTCGTGCCTGTGTCAGTGTCAGTGTCAGTGTGTGTGTGAGTGTGTGTGTGTGTGTGTGTGTGTGTGTGTCTGTCAATGTCTGTGTGCGTGTGTCGTATCTGTGTGCGTGTGTCGTGTCTGTCAAGTGTGTCTTGTGTCAGTGTCACATGAGAGAGAGAGAGAGAGAGAGAGAGAGAGAGAGAGATTACCTAGAGCTCGAGGAGGAGGAGGGGGATGCCGGAGTAGTCGCAGCCGTGGAGAGCCGGTCGCCGGAGAGGGGGGGGGCGGGGGAAATAAAAAACTTTCGAATTTTTTGACAGATGGGGGAAAAGAAAACTGAGCCCTAATTAACCAAAATTTAGCGACGTTTAGCGACGTCAAATAAAAATATCGCTAAAATAAAATTTAGCGACGTCAAAGACGTCGCTAAATACGTTACTAAATATTTTTGATACATACATCGCTAATTACGATGCTAAACGTCGCTAAATCAGATATATTAGCGACGCTTAGGGACCTTAATTGAACTTATAGCGACAAATCTTTTAAAATCTTAATAAAAGTCGCTAAACGTCGCTAAATGTCACCATTTAGCGACGTCTAGCGACATTTTTTATGGAGTCACTAATTTAGCGACGTTTTTACTTGGAGTCGCTAAAATATGTAGCTAATTCCGCTTTTTCTAGTAGTAAAATATTGCTATAGAAGTCTGATCTGCGATCGATCACTTTGTTCCTTGGACCACACGATGATGAAGAAGTGCTGTAGAAGAAGCTTTAAACTTTCTCTGAACTGAAGACAAAAGCCAGTCAAAGAAAACCTGCAAGTAGTAATTAGTTGAACATATCTATTCAGAGGTAATATGAACATGATAGAATATGATTCAACTCATTCCTCTTTAGTTAAACATATCTATTCAGAGGTAATATGAACATGATAGAATATGATTTAACATCTCTCTTTTTGTCCCCTTCTCCTGTGCCGATCTCCTCTCCATCCCCTTCTGTCCTTCAAATTAGTTGAACATATCTATTCAGAGGTAATATGAACATGTAGAATATGATTCCACTAACTCCCTCCTTGTCTGTCCTTTTTACCTTGTGACTAGGGGTCTCTATTTATAGAGATCAATCAAGTAACTGCCTGGTTGGCGTAAAAGCCAAATGTCAGGTTGGCGTAGAAGCCAAATAACTATTTTGTTGGCGTAAAAGGCTAAACTGTGAAGAAGACTGCCTCCTTTACGCTGCGGTTATGACAAATGCTACCCACGTTCAAATAATCTTCTGAATCTGCGTGTGACACATATTCCTTTATAAGGTAACGCGTATAACTGCTTCTCGAAGATCACGGCATGCAAGCCACGTAGGTAACTGCCCCTGCGTAAAGATGGTTGGCGTAAAAGCCAAGTAACTATCTTGTTGGCATAAAAGCCAAATAACTGTTTTGTTGGCGTAAAAGCCAGATGACCGTCTTGTTGGCGTAAAAGCCAGATGACCGTCTTGTTGGCGTAAAAGCCAAATGATCCTTCACGACTGAGGTTATGGGCGTATTCTGGGTTAAATAGCCTTATCGCATACATTTACAAATATAGCCGAGTTGGCGTATTTCGAGGAGATAACATACGGCATACTCCTATAGTTGAAAATAGCCTGGTTGGCATAAAATGCAAGGATGGTAATGTGAGCGTAAAATAGCCAATTATCCTTCACGACTGAGGTCTTGAGCGTATTCTGGGCTAAATAGCCTTATCACGTACCTTTGCAAATATAGCCGAGTTAGCATATTTTGAGGAGATAGCATATGGCGTACTCCTATAGTTAAAAATAGCCTGGTTGGCGTAAAATGCAAGGATGGTGATGTGAGCGTATTAGTCACAGTCTTAGCTTTTCCAGTCATGACAAATAAAAAAAAATCTCGTGCATTAAATGCAGAGATATGCCTCGAGCTCTGTACAAGAAATAACTTTTGATGTGGCGTCTGATTTTCTTGTCTTGAGCGTAAAAACTCATTTCTGCCCATATAGAATAGGCAGCGTATTCTTTGAATGCGTAAAAATGACTTGTATCAAAAGTATGTCACAAAATGACAACCTGGATATCTGTGCAAAATCATCATCACAGCCGCAGTACTTTTGTCAGATGTCAGGTTCACTGATTTGACCGACAGATTCATCCGAGGAATACGAAGAGTTCCTCGTACAACTTTACGCTGCATTAAACTTTACGCAGGAAGGTATAACAACCTTTTACGCCAAACAGCCTTGAAGCTCTGCTTTATGCGGACAGCTCTGAATCTCTGCTTTACGCTGCATTAAACTTTATACAGGAAGGTATAGCAACCTTTTACGCGTAACAGCTTTGAAGCTCTATTTTACGCCAAACAGCGCTGAAGCCATATTTTACGCCAAACAGTCTTGAAGCGTAAACTTTTACGTGTACAGCTCTGAAGCTCTGTTTTACGCTGGGAGGGACTTCATGTAAAATACGCGGACAATTCTCAGCATTTTTCATGCTTCTACAAGACCCCCTTTAAAGTTTTTAAAACTTGAACAAGTTTTGAAATACTTTAAAAAAGAAGCATGAAAGAGAGTTTTGACATGGGAATGAATATCCTGCTAGAGGTGATATGTACGGGGTAGTACATTCCATTCTCTTGGAGAATTTTAGTAGACTTATTATCCAAGACGTACCTAAGACTAGGTACATATAACAAGTTGAAATGACTGACACTATCAGGGGTTATACGAACGTGATAGTAGAAAGTCGAAGAGAAGAACTTTACTCAGAGGTAATATGGACATAGAAAAGTTCTAATAATATCTTACTTAGAGGTAATGTGGATGTGGTAAGATATCATAATTTTATAGGATATCCCGCTAGGGGATCTTTAGTGGACCTATTACCTTTTGCGCACTGGAGTGCAAGTAATAAGTTCAAAGCAAGCCCAACCAGAGGTAATATGGACGTGGTGGATTTTGTGGACTTAACACCGCTGGCGTACTTAGAATTAAGTACGGGTGATAAGTTTAGACGACGACTGATGATAGTCGTAGGGAGAGGTTTGCTCAGAGGTCACATGGACATGGCAAACTCTCAGAAGAAAATATTAGAACGGTAGTTTCGAGGTAATATAGACGTGAACTAATATCTGGGACACTCACTGGGGAGTGGTTTGCTGAGTGTGGTCTATCCGAGAATGAAGATAGACCTGAGGATTGATCCGTTGGGGAAATTGGTAGGACAATAGCTTAAAGGTAATGGGTACATGGCTAGCGTCTAACGAGATTGTTTTTTTGAGTGACCACTGCGGCAGTGTGCGAGTAGACCTGAGGAATGCTCCGCTGGAGAAATTGTTGGGACGATAGCTCAGAGGTAATAGGTACATGGCTAGCGTCTAACGAGATTGGTTTTAGTGGTCACTGCGAGAGTGTACAAGTGGACCTGATGGCTACTCCACTGGGGAGATTTTGGTAGACTTATTACCCATGGCTTACCTTAAGTACGGATAATAAGTTGAATTGACTGACACCATCAGAGGTATTATGGACGTGGCGGTAGAAAGTCGATGGGCAAGAATGTTTGCTCAGAGATAATATGGACATGGCAAACTCTTGAGTTATAGACTTATTATCCATGGCGTACCTTAAGTACGGATAATAAGCTGAAACGACTGACACTATCAGGGGTTATACGAACGTGATAGTAGAAAGTCGAAGAGCAAAACTTTACTCAGAGGTAATATGGACATGGAAAAGTTTTGGAAATATCTTACTCAGAGGTAATATGGACATGGAAAGATATGACTCTGTGGGGATAAAGAAAAATAAGACAGAGGTAATATGGACGTGACCGTTTTCTTGTAGTGATAGATTCACTCTACTGGGGAAAGTGAAGAGATATAATATCCCTTGGATTGAGGATATCCTGCTGGAGGATTTTTTGTGGACTTATTACTTCTTGTACACGAGAGTGCAAGTAATAAGTTTGAAACAGGTCTAGCCAGAGGTGGAAAGTTTGGTGGACTTAACACCATTGGTGCATCTAAATTTAAGTACAGGTGATAAGTTTAGATGGCAATCGATATCAGAGGTACTGTGGACGTAATGATCGATAGCCAAACCTGGAAGGTTTGCTCAGAGGTGCGAAGGACATGGCAAACCTTACTGGGAAAAGTGGAGAGACGTAATATCCCTTGGATTGAGGACATCCTGCTGGAGGATTTTTTTGTGGACTTATTACTTCTTGCGCGTGAGAGTGCAAGTAATAAGTTTAAAATCTGCCTTGCCAGAGGTGGCAAGTTTGGTGGACTTAACACCATTGGCGTACTTAAATTTAAGTACAGGTGATAAGTTGAGATGACGATCAATATCAGAGGTAATATGAAGATGATAATCGATAGCCGAACCCGGAAGGTTTGCTTAGAGGTAATATGGACATGGCAAACTTTTATGAGCTTAACACCACTGGCGTACTTAGATTTAAGTACGGGTGCTAAGTTGAGATGACAACCGATATAAGAGGTAATATGGACATGATAATCGATAGCCAAAACTGGAAGGTTTGCTTAGAAGTAATATGGACATGGCAAACTTTTATGAACTTAACACCACTGGCGTACTTAGAATTAAGTACGGATGCTGAGTTGAGATGACACCCGATATCAGAGGTAATATGGACATGATAATCGATAGCCGAACCTGGAAGGTTTGCTCAGAGGTAATATGGACATGGCAAACTTTTGTGAACTTAACACCAATGGCGTACTTAGAATTGAGTACGGGAGCTAAGTTGAGATGACAACCGATATCAGAGGTATTATGGACATGATAATCGATAGACAAAACCTGGGAGGTTTGCTCAGAGGTCACTTGGATATGGCAAACTCAGCCGGGAAAAAAATATTTGGACAACAGTTCAGAGGTAATATAGACGTGAACTGATATCTGGGACACTCACTGGGGAGTAGTTTACTAAGTGTGGTCTATCCGAAAATAAGGATAGACCTGAAGGTTGCTCCGCTGGGGAGACTTTGGTGGATCTATTATTTGTTTCGCACGTTGAGTGCAAATAATAAATTTAAAAACAAACCCTATCAGAGGTAATATGGACGTGATAGTAAGAATATCCCGCTGGAGAAAAATTGCCAAATTGGAGTGAGATCATATATGCAAAGTGATGACTTTGGCGTCGATCAACTCCTAGATTTTTCTTTTTAGTACATAGCATGCCTTCGTGGGGTGATGAATGTACCGATAAAAGAGACAATATTTTGGGTCATCGACCTTGCCAGCCCTTTCAGGGTATCTGAAGTTGAGTAGCTGAAGTTTGTTTTCCTTCATCAATATATTGAAGATTTCAATGATGTCATCATCATTGAAGGAGAAAGTCTCCTTTGGATTTTGGGCTTCCGATACCTGAGTCGTAAGGTCCTCAGGAAAGATGGTCATAGTCGCATCATCTTCGGACTCAGAGGGAATTCTATCCTCAGCTTTGGATGATGCTCTGTCTTATCGAGGGAGACTACCCATAGACATGTCATTGTCTGATTCTTGGGAATCACCGTCCTCATGGCATGATGGGTTGGTGTGGATCACCAAAAGATTGATACTCCCGGCTTGCAGAGTTACTACGGGTCCTGAGGTCAGCAAGACCTTGTTTGCCTTGAGGGCCAGAGTCTGCATTGTGGCACTTATGGTGTACATCATTATCTCAAGAGCATCCAGTTGTTGGCGAACGCTGACCCCTTCCGCCTTGGGTTCTTGAGTCACACTATCTTCAGGGAATACGGTCATAGTTGCATCATCTTCAGACTCAAAGGAGATGCTACTCTCAGCTCCCTCAGCCTGTCATTGTCTGTTCCTTTGACGTGATTAAAGGGTACATCTGCCTCATCATAGACGAGAGATGTAATTTTACGCGCAAGGCGTGTTCGAGACTTCTGGATTGGCACTAAGGCATTGCCAGAAGTTTTGTCTATCATATCATGGACGGGAGACGAAGGTTTACGCGCATGGCATATTTGAGACTTCTGGATTGGCACTAAGGTATTGCCAAAAGTTTTTTCTACTACATCATAGACGGGAGATGAAAGTTTACGCACATGGCGTGTTTGAAACTTCTGGATCGGCACTGAGGTATTGCCAAAAGTCTTGTCTGCCATGTCACAGATGCGAGACAAATTTTTACGCACAGTGCGTATCTGAGACTTCTGGATTGGCACTGAGGCATTGCCAGATGTCTTGTCTGCCACGTCACAGACGGGAGATAAATTTTTACGCATAGGGCGTGTAGGCTGTGTTGTCACAACCTTGTTGATCAAAGAATGAGAGCTTGCAGGAAGGGTAGAGGATGTCTTAGGCATCCATATTTTACGCAGCTTCCTGTGTCACTACCATATTCCAAAAACATGGGTATTTTTGACTTTTATATATATTTGAAATTGTGTGTATTTAATTTAAATAATTGTGTGAGATGTGTATTTAAATATATTATTATATACAGTATTCATTAATGTTTGAGCTGGTAGACTTGATAGAAGCCCACTTGATGAACACCTGACCGAATTATGGGATTATGTATTTAATTGTTTTATTTAGAATTTAATTATTGGAGGTAGTAATTAATTACCGTAATTTTATTTAATTGTTGCGCCTTGCCATTGCTTCGATGTTTGGAGCGATACCCTAGCTTTTGCCTTCCAACAAATTTCACAACCTTGCCCTAGACGTGCCCGCCTTCCATTCTGACATTTTTGTAACTCATAATTATGATCTCTTGAGCTTCATTTTAGCCGCGCAATATTCGTCGTGGACGTTTATTTAATTTCTAAATAAATTCTAACTTTGTATTGTTGTGCGTTCCAATCGAAATTGGAGATAATTTTGACCCATTTTTTGTGCAACCCAAATTAGGGTAATATTCTGTTCTGAGTCTTCTTCACTAATGATATTTGTGGCCCAACCTAATTTTGGCCCCATGTACTCCTAATTAATTTTAGAACACCGCTTGCATTTATTTCTAATTAAATTGGGGATACCAGTTTGACTATTCCCGTTTAATCCTGATTTAATTCCTATACCCCATTAATTAAGCCCATACAAAACACACAACACCCCTCACCCTACAAAACACCAAACACCAAATCGCCCACCAATTTTTCATTATTTCCTGTGTCTGTGCAAATACCCAAATTTAAGGGGGCTAATTTATAAATATTGCATTAGGTGTCAACACCCCATTAGTTCAAACCAAATGGAGAGCCCTAATATTTGACTAGTCAACAGCCCTCATCCTTATATGAAGGAATTCCTTCATGTCAAATCCTGACCACTCATTCAAGATGGGTGCATCAAGACCACTCATTTCTCACTCACCATCCTATTTAATGTCCCATCATACACTCTTCCCAACCTAGACCTAATCCCCAAACCTAGGGAAGCCCCCATCTCCTCCCCCTCACTCAACCATAGCCACCCTCCATTTCTTCAATTTTTCCTTTCTTCTTCTCTTCTTCTTCTTTCTTTCTTCTTCTTCTTCTCCTTCTTTTTGAATTTTAGAAAAGAGGGGGAATCATCAACCATCGCTGTTCACTGTTTACCCAAGCCCCGACCCCGCTCCCGGCCAGCCGACTCTGGTGAGCCTAGTCCACCCTACTCCGCCTGCACTCAGCCGAGCACCCGTCGACTCTGGCTCACCACTGCATTCTTTCCGACCTCGCTGTACTCCTCATCCTCCCTGCATCCTACTCCGGCTCCGGCCAACAGTCGAGCCTGCAACCACCTTACTCCGGTCGACATCCCCCGGCGACCCGAAGCTCCTCCCTCCTTCAATCGACCTCCTCCAGCTCCTTCCAAGGCGAGCCACCCTGCAGCCCGGCCTGCTTCTCTGGCACAACTCCACCACTCCCTCTCCTCCTCTCCGGCACAGCTCGCCACCTCCCAATTCCCCGAACCACCACCACTGTCATTTCCCTGCATCCGGCCTCCACCTCGAGCTGCAACCGCTCGACCACACAACCACCCGACGAGCTCCTCATCTCCGGCGAGCCATCCCCCCTCAGCCGAGCCTCCCCTCCCTGCTGCACTCCGGCACCACCACCATCATCATCAACTATCACCACTACCACCACCCTAACACCACCAGCTCCCTCTCATCTTCTCCGAGCAACGCCACCCCGACTCCGGCCAACCACCGTCGAGCCAACCATCTGTGAGCATCCCTCCTTCATTTGATTAAGGAATCGATAATATAGTGTATATACGTATGTATATATATATATATACGTATTTGGGTGTAAATGTGTGTATGTATGTTTCGTATTTGTATGCGTATGTGTGTATATATATATATATATATATATATATATATATATATATATATATATATATATATATATATATATATATATAAATATATCGTGTATTTCTCTATTCTCTATTTAAATATATACATATTCAATGTATTCAATATTAGTATATCCGTATATATATATATATATATATATATATATATATATATATATATATATATATATATATATATATATATATATATATATATATATATATATGATATATGTTAATAATGTTTGTATTGGTATATGTATATTCCTGTATATAATATAAGTATTATTTTGGTATAAATATATATATATATGTTTGTATTGGTATATATATATAAATACGTATTTGGTATATGTATATACATATATATATGTATTATTTTGGTATGTATATATTTAGCATATATAAAATTATAATTTGGTATATATATATATGTACTTGTATACGTATATAGTATATGTATATTTTCCCTTGTATACGTATAAATATTGGTAGTATATATATAAAATGTGTTATGTATATTTTTAACATATGTATATATATAATATATATTTCTATTTAATATATATATACTTATACATATTTTTACATAATTATTCGTATACACTAATATATATTATGTACGTATTTAATTGGTATATCTATATTAAGAGTATAATATGTATATATATATATATCTACTAGGCGACCCAAGTGTAATTACGGATACCCCGTCACCCTGTAAATGTTAGTTGACTGCCACATGTACACTGACGTACTGGCAAGTCCCGTAACATTTTTGATCGTTTGTCTTGCCCAGCAATCACAGACGCGACGCCCGTGCAACTTGACGCACTTGACCCTAGTTGACTAGTGCCATACCTGGCATAGCCCCTGAGTTCGATGTATTTTGATTGTGTGTTAGTGTAGCATCTGATACAAATGTTATATTTGTGATATGTCTATAGGACTGTTGGTTCATCCAGGCGATACTCTGGAACAGGACATTGATATTATCAGCTAAGGACCCAAGGCAAGTACATTCTCTGATAATTTCCAATTGTTTGATAATTTCTATAATTCCAGTATCTAGAAATGTTACATCTGATTCTTGACACTGTGCTACACGGACTAGTATATAGATTAGATCTTTAGTCATGAGATGTTATATTGGTTATCGTATTGACATTGTACACGACATAATATTTGATATTGATATTAGACATCATACATGATATATTGGACATTGATCGTGTATCGTGATGTGTCATGATTGGATCCACAGTACTAGTTGGGGGCGGGGGAAATTGCTAGTGAGAGATGTGATCAAATACCTATCGTACAAGTTTAAATTATTGGTGTTAATCATATGCCTCACGTATGATTAGCCAGGCTATATAGTTATCGTACAAGTCCCAAGCCGATCACATTTCGAAACTACTATTTCAAACACTTAGAATAGTTACAGTTCTCTATTTTAGATCATATACTACATCACCCGTATATGATATTGTACCTTGTTCTCTTCATTTCTTATATGCACTGACTGTATCATATTGCCTATATTGCCTGTCTCTTTACATTGCCTGTCTCTTTATTTGCCATTGTATTTATTCACTGTCTTCTCTCAGTATATAGCATCATCTGTTTATTGCTTTATAGTCCTTATCAATTAAATGGAACTGTTATTTGAGATATACTTTGCTCCTTCCTGACTGAAAATATTTTTCCAGACTATGCCTTAGAGGACTGGTATCCAACACTTTATGGACCACAGGGTGAGTAGCTGCAGACTTGGACTTGGTAGTTCAGTTGTGATTCTGGGAGGTCTAGCCGAAATCACTAGTTATCTAGTTAGTTCTTTTAGCAGTTCATTTGGTACCGGCTTTGTCTCCGGCATTCTTGTTGAGACATGGATATTTGTTGAGTTAGATTATTTACATTTAGACTTGTGTTATGTTGTATTTTATTTTATTTCTTTGATATCTTATCGTACTATAGTTATGTGATTGAGTATGTTGTTCATTTATTTTGTGTCATCCGTGCCTCCTTATGGAGATTGGATGCTCGTGTGAGATTGCTTAGATAGAATCATGACCTAGACAACGTTATACCACCGATGCTGCGACGTAGGCTGGACGTACCCGCGTACTCGTACCCCAATTCTGGGTGTGGGTCGTGACATCCTGTTGTTCTGGACAGAGGAGGAATGAGAACTACCCCCTGCATGAAGCATATCTTCATAGGCAGATTGGTCGAAATGGACGACCAAAGTCTTCTTTGTCGATCCGATGGATACAGCATCGTGTTGAGCAATTACTTTCTCGTCAGAGGAGAAAGTCTTCCCCAGCAGAGTCTCCATTTTGTTTGGATAAACAAATGAGAGGAAGGTTTATACAAAACCTTTCTTTTTTGCTTACAAACAAGAAAAAGAGTATAATTAATCCTATACGAGGATATTAAGTACAATAAAATGATTCAGGGGAAATATTGCTATAGAAGTCTGATCTGCGGTCGATCACTTTGTTCCTTGGACTACACGATGATGAAGAAGTGCTGTTGAAGAAGCTTCAAACTTTCTCTGAACTGAAGACAAAAGCCAGTCAAAGGAAAGTTGCAAGTAGCAATTAGTTGAACATATCTATTCAGAGGTAATATGAACATGATAGAATATGATTCAACTCATTCCTCTTTACTTAAACATATCTATTCAGAGATAATATGAACATGATTGAATATGATTTAACCTCTCTTTTTTTGTCCCCTTCTCCTGTGCCGATCTCCTCTCCGTCCCCTTCTGTCCTTCAAATTAGTTGAACATATCTATTCAGAGGTAATATGAATATGATAGAATATGATACCACTAACTCCCTGCTTGTCTGTCCTTTTTACCCTGTGACTAGGGGTCTCTATTTATAGAGATC
This sequence comes from Iris macrosiphon, assembly GCA_036927795.1. Taxonomy (NCBI): domain Eukaryota; kingdom Viridiplantae; phylum Streptophyta; class Magnoliopsida; order Asparagales; family Iridaceae; genus Iris; species Iris macrosiphon. Next base: position 80,705,068 of record JAYESA010000018.1, read on the forward strand.
AATTAAGTAACTGCCTGGTTGGCGTAAAAGCCAAATGTCAGGTTGGCGTAGAAGTCAAATAACTGTTTGTTGGCGTAAAAGGTCAAACTGTGAAGAAGACTACCTTCTTTACACTGCGGTTATGACAACTGCTATCCACGTTCAAATAATCTTCTGAATCTGCGTGTGACACGTATCCCTTTATAAGGTAACGCGTATAACTGTTTCTCGAAGATCACGGCATGCAAGCCACGTAGGTAACTGCCCCTGCGTAAAGATGGTTGGCGTAAAAGCCAAGTAACTGTCTTGTTGGCGTAAAAGTCAAATAACTACTTTGTTGGCGTAAAAGCCAAATGACCATCTTGTTGGCGTAAAAGCCAGATGATCGTATTGTTGGCGTAAAAGCCAGATGACCGTCTTGTTGGTGTAAAAGCCAGATGACCGTCTTGTTGGCGTAAAAGCTAGATGACCATCTTGTTGGTGTAAAATCCAAATGATCCTTCACGACTGAGGTCATGAGCGTATTCTGGGCTAAATAGCCTTATCACGTACCTTTGTAAATATAGCCGAGTTGGCGTATGTCGGGGAGATAGCATACGACGAACTCCTATAGTTAAAAATAGCTTAGTTGGCGTAAAATGCAAGGATGGTGATGTGAGCGTAAAATAGCCAATTATCCTTCACGACTGAGGTCTTGAGCGTATTCTGGGCTAAATAGCCTTATCACGTACCTTTGCAAATATAGCCGAGTTGGCGTATTTCGAGGCGATAGCATACGGCGTACTCCTATAGTTGAAAATAGCCTAGTTGGCATAAAATGCAAGGATGGTGATGTAAGCGTATTAGTCACAGTCTTAGCTTTTCCAGTCATGAAAAATAGAACAAAATCTCGTGCATTAAATGCAGAGATATGCCTCGAGCTCTGTACAAGAAACAACTTTTGACGTGGCGTCTGATTTGTCTTGTCTTGAGCGTAAAAACTTATTTTTGCCCATGTAGAATAGGCAGCGTATTCTTTGAATGCATAAAAATGACTTGTATCAAAAGTATGTCACAAAATGATAACCTGGGTCTCTGTGCAAAATTATCATCACAGCCGCAGTACTTTTGTCAGATGTCAGGTTCACTGATTTGACCGACAGATTCATCCGAGGAATACGAAGAGTTCCTCGTACAACTTTACGCTGCATTAAACTTTACGCAGGAAGGTATAACAACCTTTTACGCCAAACAGCCTTGAAGCTCTGCTTTACGCGGACAGCTCCAAAGCTCTGCTTTACGCTATATTAAACTTTACGCAGGATGGTATAGCAACCTTTTACATGTAACAGCTTTGAAGCTCTATTTTGCGCCAAACAGCTCTGAAGCTATATTTTACGCCAAACAGTCTTGAAGCGTAAACTTTACGCGTACAGCTCTGAAGCTCTATTTTACGCAGGAAGGGACTTCATGTAAAATATGCGGACAATTTCTAGCATTTTTTATGCTTCTACAATGTACATGTGGCCAACCACATACGCAAGTTCGTGCCCTACTTGAGACTCACAATCACGTGTAAGAAATGTGTCAAGGCCTGGAAAGTCATACCAATAACTCCACAACTTTAGGTGGGTCTACTAGACACTAGGTCAGACACAAGTCATAACGCCAACGCATTCGTTGACTGTACCCGAGTCTCTCTCGGACGCACAAAGTTATATAATTTAAAATAATAAACATGCAACTAAATATATAACTGAATTTAACTAGTACAATAAGGCAAGGTATACTTGCCTGACAAGAGAGCTGCAAAATGTAATGTCCAGATGTCAACCACCAAGAGTCAGAAACTACGGTCTCAGAATAAACGTCTCCGGATGCTGAAATAAATATTACCAACATTCCTAAAATAAGCAAAATAGCAAGAAACTACTCCCCTTTCGTCCAATTTGGACACAGGGGCAAAACGATAATTTTGGGTCAAAGCGGGCTCTACATGTGGACCACTATGCACCAAAAAGCGTGCCAGGATAACGATCTCTAAACGGGACAAATTATAGGTCAAACAAACTCTAAATGTCAGTACGAACTCGTCGGTATGTCCAAATATGAATTCCGGTGAGCCGAACACAATTTTGCCCAAAAAGTTAACCGTGGGGCCCGCCAATTGGCGACTTGGTCAACTGTCTCAGAATTACGTGAAAATTGGGTCACAGGACCAGCTCGATACCACGAGTCCAGTGGCGTAAGTTTCGTTATATTCTGACTAGCGTGCACTAAATGCGTAGGGCTTTTGCAAAAGTTACGACATGGGAAATTTTTTACGGATATGGGGTGATTCCGACGCGCACACGCGTCCAAATTAATTTTCGTAAAATCTTACACGTCCGGGTATACTGTGCGTACCTTTTGGTACACTTGGTATACGGCGGAGCGGTCCCGTTTGGCGGGGCGCGCTTCGTATCGCAATTTCTGGAAATATAGAAAAAGTAGGTTTTCGGAGTTTTCTAACTGGTTTAATTCTACATACAGCAGTTAATAAATTAATATAAATAACAAAAATTAAACTAGGTTAGATGGTCTTTGCATACCAATAAGAAAAACTAAATTTGGATATCTGTGGTGGGAGATACGAATCCTTGAACATAGGTAGTTACCGCAGTTTTCTGCGATACCCAAAAATTATCGTTTTTCGGTAACTTGGTCGCTATTTTTGCCTAGGTTTACGCGTTGCTCGAGGTCAACTAACATACAGATATTGAAGGAGGTTAAGTTATGAATATACTGGTGAAGACGGGGTCGAGTTTGGTTGAGCGAGGAGACAAAAAATGACGCTGGAAGTTGGGTTGCTGTAGTCATTTTCTATGACGTTCTCGTGCGATCCCGTCCGATCGCCCAACCGAGCGGCCGGCCGATGGTGGCTACGCGGTGCCCGGCGGTGGCTTCCCAGGGTGGCGTGGCACGGCTAGGTCGAGGGGGTTGTGAAGTAGGGTTAGGGTTTGCGATTTGTGATGGTATATATAATAGAAGCGGCATGGGGGTTGCGGTTGCTCGCGGGGGGGGGGGGGGGGGTTGCTGCGGTTGTAGCTGCTGCTGTTTTAGAGTTATCGGGTGCAGTCTTGGCTATGGGCGGGTAGTGGGTTTTGGTTAAACGGGTAGGATTTTGTATGGGTTTGGGTTTTGATTGATTTAATAATTTTTTCTTTTTCTTATTCCTTTTTATTTCTTTTTCTAATTTCTTTTTTTTCTATTATTCTTTCTTTTATTAAACTATATATATATATATATATATATATATATATATATATATATATATATATATATATATATATATATATATATAAATTCTAGAAATTATATTAGTGCATATCATTAAGCTGTCAACTGTCCACAGGGTCTCCTACATGGAATAAATTAGAAAAAAATTATAATGGCTCCATAAATCCACTAAATACACAAATACCTAAAATAAAAGTTAAATAAATTCTATTTCCTCTAATTAGCTCATAATTACTATAATTCAATTAAATAATTAAAAAAATAAAAAAAGTAAATACTGTTTTTAGGATTAGGGGTTTTACATTCTACCAAACTTATAAAAATTTCGTCATCGAAATTAAAACTAAGCCACGATAGAAAGTCAAGGATGGTATAAGATAGAGATTTGTAGCTTATTCTGTACATTCCTCTATCCTAACCTCCATGATTCTCCAATTTCCATGGGGACGTTTGGAGGGCTATAATTTGCATTGTTTAAAATGCAAGGCTAGGTTTAAGTGAGGGGGCGTTGTTGCGCGTTGCACATTCCAAAAATTTTAGGAAAAATTTATGTGAACGAAAAGTAGGTTTCTTCATATGTCATGTCCAATGGCGTGGACACCTCAATGCACTTTTGCATAAAAGCTCCCAATAATTAGAAAATTACACAAAGATGGAAATTGGATTAATTTATTCAAATTTAAAGCGCAAGGTATTATGGAATTAATTAGAAGTACATGGGGATAACATTAGGTGGGACACAAGTGTCATGGGCATAGAGGGTTCAGGATAGAATATTATCAAACTTTGGGTTGTACAAACTGGGTCAAGATTGTGTCTCCAATTTCGATTGGAACGCACAAGGACACAAAATTAGAATTATAGAATTAAATAAAAATGTCCGCGACGAATATTGTGCGACTGAAATATAGCACAAGAAAGCATAATTATAAGTTACACCGAGGTTAGAATGGTAGGCGAGTAACGTCTAGGACAAGGTTGTGAAATTTGTAGGAAGGCAATGGCTAGTGTAGTGCTCCAATTATCGAAACAACGATAAGGTGCGCTAGGTAATATAAATATTGTATAAATAAATAGAATATCGTGTTCTATTTCTAATTGGATTCAACTAACCCTAGTTTCTCTATCTATGCCAAGTAGGTCTAATTTTGGATGAGAGAGTTTACAATCTACTCAACTTAAAACGATTTCATCCTCGAAATTAAAATAAGGCATAATTTGTTAATTCTCTCACATTCGCATATAAGACAAGTCAATCACAATCTCTTCCAAATTTAAAATATATTCTAATCCATCGTAATCACTTTTGAAATTAAGGTAACCTCTATTTAATCAAAATATTGTAACCTCTTCTCGATTTTTAATAATCATATCCAAATTTAAGCTAAATCTATATGACATCTTCAAGTTTTAAATAGCCCACATCACTTTTTACATTACGATCTCCAACTATCATAATCTCCTTTAGAAGAAAACAATTTTAATCCAATATTATTCCTATTTTCCCTTATGAATTTTGTATCCTTCAAAATTTTAAATTCAATTCACATCCTCAATATTTCCAATAGGTAATCCAGCAATCAAAATTTAACTTTTAATTCAAATCATCAAATTATAAAATTTTATATCTACTTCACCAATTGTTCAAGCCTAGAATTCTATATTTATCCTCAAGATTTAAATCGATGATTCAATTTTCAATATTCAAACTTTAAATTATGTGCTCAAAGTATAAATATTTGGTCCTCACTATCAAGATTTCAAAATTTATCAAATCCTCATCATCTTAGTCCTTCTTTTAAAAAATTTCAAAATTAAAATGACTTGAATCTCCCCATCTAATCTTGCTTGATCACAATCTAAAAGAAATTCCTCTCAAGTTGACAATGCAACTTCTACCCAACTTAGAATTTTTCCATCTATCATATAAGGCTATACACTTAAGAAAAAAATTTCTCAACTTATTTAGTCATGCTATTCGATCCTCAAAAGTTTGAACACCAGTATTTTACCTATAATATGCCCTTAATTACGGAAAATCATCATCAACTAATGCGGTTGGCCTATGGGGTATATCTAGTACTATCTTTATATCAAACTTATACCAAGCACGAGGTTTCATCTTTCCGAAATAAGGAAAGACGGATAACAATAATAAAGAGTTCAAGGAGGGGTAATAGAATAGAAGTATGGGGATCAAGGCGTTTAAGGAGTTCAAAAAAGAATTATCAAGGCAGTTGTGGATTGAAATTATATTTGGTAATTTCTTATTTGCATGCTCATATCAGTACAGTTATATAACTGTTACGATATGCTCAGGCATGCCTAGAGGGCAAGTACATTCGTCTGCTAGATACTATATATCTCAATCCACGTAAAGTAGTTATGCGAAGGGCGAACCAAGCGCACCAAGGTTAGCTAGACCTTAATACACTGATTCCAAAATATATTAATGTATGCATCCACTAATACATATATCATGAACAAGCTCGATAAAAGAATAAGCTTGCAAAACTAGGCTATAAAAATAGCAGCATAAGTCACAGTAGATTTAGAAATATAAATACGTTGGATTATGATAAAATAAGGTACAAAAATTAATTCAATTTCACAAAAACAAAACAAGATACAAAAATAAGACTCTACAATCTCTACAGTTGTCATACTAACTCCTTATCTAAGTCGCTAGTCGACCAAATAGGGGTATAGCCTTTAAGTTCTACAGTCTGAATAAGCATTATCGTCTTATGCTAGCATACAGTGAATATCGTTCAGCTACACTTGAATAATAGGTCAGAAGACTATGTGATACTAGGTTGTGAGGCATACTACCCAACTTATAATAATAAACTAATACTGTGCTGTCTTAAGGATACCGTAGAACTCCTGTTAAGGTCTACGAGAAAGGGGTCTTGGTACTTATTAGGGTATCCTCTTACATTACATAGGTCATGGTCGTCTTGAGTCTTAGTCATAGCGTTTATAGAGCAAGTGTCAATGGTAAGGATGAAAGAGCTACTGGTTCTTAAGTGAAAAGAGGATATATCTATATTGGGTTATGGATACGAATTACGCGATTTAAAACTAAGGGTAATCATCAAGTTACAATCTACAAGAATAACTCAAAACAATCAAATTCTAACTATCAAGCACAACTTTTCAAAGTTCAACATTGACAACTATAATCCTAGCAAACTACATATCCTTAACATAAGAGAATTCATCTGGTCTACAATCAGAAGTGTCAGGTGGTACGAGTTGAAAGGTGAAAAAGAAAAAGCATAATTAGTCGTCGCACAAATAGCGAGTGCTAAGGTTGCAGAGAACAAGATATAAAATTAAAAATAGGAAGACTCTAGATAAGATTATGGTTTTCCTAAGGGTAGGTTGTATGCTAATATATGTGTTCGAGGTATGATCAAGAAAATATTCTATGCATTGCTCTTGGCTTCCTAAGGTAATGTCTGTTAATCTCAAGACAAGAATTTAAATATATAGTTCTATAATACTATCTCACTATAAGGTTAGGGTTGGTCCTAATATTCCACCTTGGATTTCTATTGGTTCCTTAATGCTAAGGTAAAACAGTGTGGTTAAATTTACAACTAACCCTAGTAGTGTCTAGACTACTCTCAAGTCATTCATAATTATATCAAGGGATAATGGTCAATCATTCTACAGGTAAGGGTTGCTAGGGTTTATTAGGTAGTAAGAAAAACTAGGGTTCATTAAGTATTCTAAACTTAGGGGTGTGTTAATGCCCTAGTTGTACTCTTAATAGGAAGGTTACCCTACTTTTTTATCTAACAACAGGGACTTCTATATTCTAGGAGAAGGCTATACCTGAGGAACTATTAGGGAAGCACATGAATCAAGTAGGATGCAGTTGTGTAAATAGAACAGGCTGGAAGGAAGATAGGTCATAGTCAATTGTGGATGAGATCCTATACTCTATTCCTAGGGGCAGGCTTGCTCGGTACAGTAATGTAACTTAGACAATATGCTCTTGACCTGCATGGGCCACCACAAAAATATGTCATGCCCTAGTCCTAAAATACGTAGGACTAGGTGTAAGATCCCTAATCCTGAAAAACCCTATTTTATTTATTTACTTATAAGTAGTTAAAAAGCTAGATAGAGGAGATAGATTTTATTGAGCCATTATACAATTTTCCCCAAAAGTATTCCATGTAGAAAATCCTTTGGACAATTGCCAGTTTAAACCATGTGCACCCTTATAATTTTTAAGAATTTTTTATATATAAATATGTATATATATATAGATATTACTAATACGAAAAAGAAAAGAAATAGAAAATAGAATTTCCTATTGGTGCTAAACCAAAACTCAAGCGCGTAAACTTTACCTTTCTCTCTCCGCGCGTATTTATAATAGCAGTAGTAGCAAACCCACGCGTATAATTCAAACGCGTAAACTCTCTTTCACTGCGCGTAAAAACTCAAATGCCTAATTCCGTTCTTTATGCGTAAACTAATTCCTTTCACCACGCGTAAAACCATACCCTTAGAAAATATCTGCATCAGAAGCAAAAATCAACTTTGCTTTGCTTTCCTGATCTACACGTGTAAGTTTCTCATTGCACCACTTCTTAACACTATTACTAAATAACCCTTGACCGAAACCTAAACCAATAAGAAGAAAGAAGCAGCAACAGTAGTTTCTTAACCACTAAGTTTCCTCCACCGTCTCTTATTCTCTATATATATGCATGCATTGCACCCCAAAACCTTAAACCTCACTTCTTCAAATAAAACCACTGTTGGAAGTGCACTATACAGGACTTTGCTCGACAAGTATACCTTGCTACTGTACTATTATTTATATTTCAATTAAAGCATGATCCTATTTTATTTAGTTATTTGTATTGGACCTTGTTTATGAGACTACCCCAGTATTATGGAGCATTATTTGGTTCATTGGCTGCGACACAGTTGTACACGGATTGAGAGTCTCATATAGCTCACGGACTGCGTGACAGGTCTGGCCTCCTGTGCGTATGGGCTGTGCGTTAGGAATAACTGCTATATAAACTTTGTATGCTAATAGACCTGGTGGTTATTTAGAGGTTTTATCGTGTCATGGATATGGCATACTTAGACCATGGGATGGGGAGAACAACAAGTAACATTTGGGCTCCTTTGCACTTTCCTTATATATAACCCGTACGCTCCACCGGAGAAACACGAGAAATCCCCTATACTACCTGGCGGCCTCTGTCGTTCAAAAGACGACATGCTTTGTAGGCCTCTGATTCTCCGAGAAAATTATGTCAATCCCATTTATGGCCAGATAGCCCACAGGTTGGAAAGTTGTTCTCAAACTGCATTCACATAGACGGTTAGGTGACCCCGTGGATCTTTATATTTCAGTACTTATTGGCATGTTTATATGTATCTTGTTACGTCCTACTGAGGACCTGGTCCCTTTTCAGATATGGACGAGCAGGAGTGCCCACAGGAGTACGGACCTGGACTAGACACTATGTACCTGACTGAGGAGGCCTTACCCTCAGAGTACTTATGATTTTATTACCGCTGTTTAGATATGTTGCTACTTCAGTATAGTCATTTTATAGGGGATTTGTTTCCACCTGACTATCAGACTTGATACTCATTTTGGATATTCAGTATTATTCAGCCCCTTTATTACTATTGTGCTGTGGATGAGATATAGATTGTGCATGACTTGTTGTGACAGTATATTACCATTGGTGGATTGGATATTCATGTACAGCGTACGTATGTATATGTTTTCCATATATTGGAGTTCGTATACATACGGCTGGGTGTGTTACGTATTCCTAGTCCTACGTATTTTGGGACTGGGACTTGACATATTTTTGGTGGTGGCCCATGCAGGTCAGAATATATTGTCTTGGTTACGTAACTGTACCAAACAAGCCTGTATATAGAAATAGAGAATAAGGATCTAATTCACACTGGACCGAAACCTCATTCCTCCTTCCAACCACCCTATTTTTGTATAACCTGAGTTTACGCCAGTAACCTTTACGCTGTGACCAGAAATCTCTATTTTTAGAGATCAAACAAAGTGACTGTTGTTGGCGTAAAGACCAAGCAAACCGCCTAGTTGGCATAAAAAGCCACTCCAACGTAAACTTGAGAAATAGTTAAAAACAATGTAGCATAGCCTGATTAGGCGTAAAGTGTATAGATGGTAATAATGCGTATTTATCCCATACTTAGATTTCCCAGCCATGACCAAGTAAAACCAAATCTCATGCATTAAATGCAGAGATATGCTTCGAGCCCTGTGCAAGAAACAACTTTCTGACTTAGCATTTTGATTTTTGTTCTTTCCTGAGCGTAAAAGGCAGCGTATTTTCGAAGACCCATTTCCTTCCTTAAAGATGCGTCAAACGACTTCTGTCACTAAACGATAACCTGGGTCTCTCTGCAAAAATCATCATCACAGTCGCCCTCTCGATCATCGTGCGGTACTTTTGTCAGATGTTAGGTTCACTGATTTGACTGACAAACTCATCCGAGGAAAACGAAGAGTTACTCGCATAACTTTACGCTGCAAAGTATGCTATACTTTACGCAGACAAAATTTTTTTTACGCAGATTTTACGCACGGGTACAATTTTCCGCACAGACTTTACACAATATAACTTTGCGCAACCGATCTTTTTTTCCGCGTAGAACTTTTATACAGATTTATGCGGACGAACTTTTACGCAGACTTTTCCAATAGCCATATTTTACGCCAAACTTCCTTGATTCTCTGCTTTACGTGGATAGATCTGAAACCATATTTTACGCTGATTGTTTGGAATCTATGTTTTCCGCAGGCAAATTCCTCAGCATATTTTATGCTACTACACCCTATTTAGTATTCACATCCTGTTTGATTCCTGTACCTCTTCTAAAATCGTGGTATACATCACCTGCAGAAAGATGAATATGCAGAAGGGATGTACTATCACCAATGATGACACAACTCCTGGAGTCAATGGTCAGACTTAAGGAGGGACCTCAACCACTCCTAGACTTCTAGAAACAGATGGACAGACTCATGATCCAGTTCCATCCGATCTTCTCGTTCCACCTAATGGGAACCTTCCAGCTTCATCAATATCGCAGGATGGCCAAGCACAACTGTTCCAATTCTTCCAGATAATGATACAGGAACAGAGACAGCAAGCAGCGGAACAGAGACAAGAGTTCCTAGCAGCACTTGAAAGGATGGCTGCAAAGACTGCTGTACCAACTCAAGCACTAGCTCCCGCCAGAGTTGGTTCAGTAAAGGACTTTGTACAAATGGGTCCAAGGCCGTACAAAGGCATTGAGAGCCCAGAGAAAACTACCAACTGGATCACTCACACTCGGAAGCTATTAGAGGCATCACAGCTACCTGCAGACCTATGGATGACAGGTATAAGGACACTCCTAGATGGTAATGCTCACCACTGGTGGGAATCCATGGAACGCTAGCTGGATACATACCAGACCTGGAAGCAGTTCCTGGAGTGCTTCAAAAGAAAGTACTTCCCGGACACCGTCAGAGATGCATTATATGATCAGTTTCTCCACCTGGAGTAGGGGAACAGAACAGTTGACGAGTACGATGTCGAGTTTAGTCGCCTTAGCAAATATGGCGCTGCCCTGATACCAGATGACTTGGCCAGAGCTAAGAGGTTCCACCGCGGACTGACTCAGGAGCTACAACACTACACTAGCTCCCAGTCCCGCATCTCTTATGCCGAGGTATTAACAGAAGCCAGATTATAAGAAACCATCAGCCGAGGAAAATGAGTTCAGCTGGGGACGCAACAAGGACCAGCAAAGACACATACAGGACCGACAAGGACACAACAAGGAGGACCTATCAGACGTCCTCTAGCTCAGCAACAGCAGTACCAATACAGAGCAGGACCGTACCAGCTCCCAGAGAAACCCCAATACAATTATTATGGGAAACGCGGACATATTATGAGGGACTGTCGATCTCGCCTAGGACAATGTATAAAATATGGTTCCGGATAGCATATGTTGAAAGACTGTCCTATGCAACAAACATCAACACTTCCACCGCCAGCACAGAGGCTAGCACTTCCAGCACCAAAGCCAGCTCTGCAACTGATGAGACAAGGAGCACCTCGACCTCCGGCAACAGGAGGATTTCAGCGAGGACCACCGCTGCCTGCCCAGGAGGATCAATTCATGAGGGCCAGACAAAGACAACCACAGAGGAATGGGCAAGCTTTTGCAATAGAAGTAGATGACATGGATCAAGAGATCGATGTCATAGCAGGTATCACTCTTGCTTTTACTTTTCCTGCTGTGACATTGTTTGATACGGGAGCCACCTACTCATTCATATCATCTAGTTTTATTGCTAAACACAACATTACCTCTACACCTTTACCTAGTTGTATTAGAATTCTTACCGGAGGAGGAGTAGTACCTGTTAATAGAAATTGTAGATCGTGTCCTATAGTAATACATAGTAGAGAAATGAATGCCCGACTCTTAATTCTTCCTATGCCAACTTTTGATATTGTGCTTGGGATGGACTGGCTGAGCAAGTACCACGCTTTCTTCAATTTCTTTGGAGGAAGCATTCTTTTTAAGATACCCGGCCAGCCTGAATTTAAGTTTGTACGAGGATCCACAGAAATCCTTGATGGTATGCAGCTCGTAATGGACGATATTGTCTATCATCCCATTATTTCAGAATTCCTAAACATTTTTCGAGAGGAATTACCAGGCCTATCCCCAGATAGAGACGTAGAATTCTCAATTGAATTAACACCAGGAGCAGCACCCATAGCATCACATGTTTACAGATTAGCGAAGAAGGAGATGGATAAACTAAAGACACAATTAAAGGAACTAGAAAATAAAGGTTTCATCCGACCAAGTGCATCACCCTGGGGAGCACCAGTGTTGTTTGTACCAAAGAAGGATAGGTCAGTGCATATGTGCATTGATTATAGAGCCTTGAATGCAGTAACAGTAAAGAATAAATATCCACTACCACATATTAATGACTTATTTGATCAACTCAGTGGAGCCAAGGTGTTCTCAAAGATAGATTTGAGATCAGGATATCACCAGGTAAAGGTACGAAAGGAAGATATCCCAAAGACCGTATTCCGGACAAGATACGGGCATTATGAGTTTTTGGTCATGCCATTTGGATTGACCAATGCTCCAGCTATCTTTATGGACTTAATGTATCGAGTTTTCCATCAGTATTTGGACCAGTTCGTGGTCGTCTTCATAGATGATATACTTATCTATTCAAAGAACTACGAGGAACACGAGAAGCACCTACGGATTGTTCTAGAGACCTTGAGAAGAGAGCAGTTATATGCAAAGCTCAATAAATGTGAGTTCTTCTTGGACAAAGTCTCATTTCTTGGGCATGTTATTACAGGAGATGGTATTTCTGTTGATCCAGAAAAGATATCGACAATCGAGACATGGCCTGTTCCTAACTCAGCAGCAGAGGTGAGAAGTTTTCTTGGACTTGCGGGATATTACCGACGGTTCGTAAAAAATTTCTCAAAGATAGCAACACCTATGACTCGGTTGACTTGCAAGGATCAAGAGTTTATATGGACCCACGAATGTCAAGCCGCTTTCGAGGAATTGAAGAAGCGACTGACTACAGCACCAGTATTGACTATTCCATCAGGATCAGGAGGCTATGTGATCTACAGTGACGCATCTGGGAAAGGCCTGGGATGCGTATTGATGCAGCATGGCAAGGTGATTGCATATGCATCTAGGCAGTTACGAGTACATGAGAAGAATTATCCAACTCATGACTTGGAACTTGCAGCAGTTGTATTTGCTCTGAAGTTATGGAGACATTACTTATATGGGGAACGATTGGAAATATATACAGACCACAAAAGCCTCAAATATGTCTTCACACAGAAGGAGTTAAATATGAGGCAACGTAGATGGCTCGAGTTGATAAAAGATTTTGAGATAGAGCTACATTATCATCCAGGCAAGGCTAATGTCGTAGCAGACGCATTAAGCCAAAAACCAACAACTTATTTCCTAACAACACATAGGGAGTTATTAAAGGACTTGCAAAGTCTTGACATTGAAGTAATTTTGCCCAAAGCCAATGGAACACTAACCAATTTACAAGTATAATCATCACTAGTAGAAAGAATCAAGGCAGCATTGCCTACAAACGCTAGATTCAGAAGATTAAAGGAAAGAACAGAGGCCGGAGAGCAGACCGGATTGCGCATTCATGATGACGGGACATTATGATGTGGTAATCGTCTTTATGTTCCAAATAGAGAAATTCGACAGGAGCTGATGACAGAAGCTCATAGTTCAATATATTTTATTTATCCTGGAGGAACCAAGATGTATCGGGATTTATGACAGCACTTTTGGTGGCATGGAATAAAAATAGAGATAGCTCGCTTTGTAGCTAAATGTTTGGTATGTCATCAAGTAAAGACGGAGCACCAGAGAACAGCAGGGTTATTGCAACCACTTCCGATTCCAGAATGGAAATGGGATCACATCACTATGGACTTTGTCACGGGTTTTCCCAAAAGTCCAAGTGGAAGAGATGCCGTATGGGTAATAGTGGACCGACTCACCAAGTCAGCCCATTTCTTGCCTTTTAGAATTGGCCAATCTACAGAAGCTTTGGCTGACCTATATATGAGGCAAATCGTGAGACTGTACAATATACCATTAAGCATTGTATCAGACAGGGATTCACGCTTTACATCATACTTTTGGAGGAGCATGCAAGAGAGCCTTGGAACTCGTCTAAAGTTCAGTACAACTTATCACCCACAAACAGATGGGCAATCAGAGCATACTATTCAGACATTGGAGGATATGTTAAGGGCTTGTATGTTAGACTTTGGAGGATCCTGGGAGGACCATCTACATCTTGTAGAATTTTCTTACAATAATAGCTATCAGGCAAGCATCCAGATGGCTCCGTTTGAAGCATTGTATGGAAGAAAGTATAGATCTCTTGTGTGTTGGAGTGACATGGGAGAACGTCAGATTCTGGGACCAGAATTAATAGTCAATACTGTTGAGACAGTTAAAAAGATACAAGGACACCTGCGAGCAGCGCAAGACAGGCAGAAGCAGTGGGCATACCTTCATCGTCGTCCTTTGGAGTTCAAAGAGGGAGATCATGTCTTCTTAAAGATATCACCTACCAGAGGTACAATTCGATTTGGAGGACACGGCAAGTTAAGTCCAAGGTATATTGGACCATTTGACGTACTAGAGAGAGTGGGAGAAGTAGCATATCGACTAGCGCTACCACCTTCACTTGAGGGAGTACATGCCGTATTCCATGTGTCACAGCTCAGGCGATATGTGGCAGACAACAGTCATGTTCTCGATCATTCAAAAATCACCATTGGGCCAAGCTTGTCATATCAAGAACAACCCGTAGGAATCCTTGATCGTCGAGAGAAAGTATTAAGAAACCAGTCTATTTTCTTGGTCCGTGTGGCATGGAAGCATGGCTCGCCAGGAGAATCTACCTGGGAATGCGAGGATGACATGCGCGAACGTTTTTCGAACCTATTCACAAACCAAGGTATAAATTTACTTTGATACCCTTCTTGACTTTTTACAGTGACTTAGTTTTAATTTTGAGGACAAAATTTTCATAAGTTGGGTAGAATGTAAGATTCCTAATCCTGAAAAACCCTATTTTATTTATTTACTTATAAGTAGTTAAAAAGCTAGATAGAGGAGATAGATTTTATTGAGCCATTATACAATTTTCCCCAAAAGTATTCCATGTAGGAAACACTTTGGACAATTGCCAGTTTAAACTATGTGCACCCTCATAATTTTCAAGAATTTTCTATATATAAATATATATATATATATATGTATATATATATATATATGTATATATATATATATATATATGTATATATATATATATATATATATATATATAGATATTACTAATACGAAAAAGAAAAGAAATAGAAAATAGAATTTTCTATTGGTGCTAAACCAAAACTCAAGCGCGTAAACTTTACCTTTCTCTCTCCGTGCGTATTTATAATAGCAGCAGTAGCAAACCCACGCGTATAATTCAAACGCGAAAACTCTCTTTCACTGCGCGTAAAAACTCAAACGCCTAATTCCGTTCTTTATGCGTAAACTAATTCCTTTCACCACGCGTAAAACCACACCCTTAGAAAATATCTACATCAGAAGCAAAACTCAACTTTGCTTTGCTTTCCTGATCTACACATGTAAGTTTCTCATTGCATCACTCCTTAACACTATTACTAAATAACCCTTGACCGAAACCTAAACCAATGAGAAGAAAGAAGCAGCAACAGTAGTTTCTTAACCACTAAGTTTCCTCCACCGCCTCTTATTCTCTATATATATCCATGGCATTGCACCCCAAAACCTTAAACCTCACTTCTTCAAATAAAACCACTGTTGGACGTGCACTATACAGGACTTTGCTCGGCAAGTATACCTTGTCACTGTACTATTATTTATATTTCAATTAAAGCATGATCCTGTTTTATTTAGTTATTTGCATTGGACCTTGTTTATGAGACTACCCCAGTATTATGGAGCATTATTTGGTTCATTGGCTGTAACACAGTTGTACACGGATTGAGAGTCTCATATAGCTCACGGACTGCGTGATAGGTCTGGCCTCCTGTGCGTATGGGCTGTGCGTTAGGAATAACTGCTGATAGAAACTTTGTACTAATAGACCTGGTAGTTATTTAGAGGTTTTATCGTGTCATGGATAAGGCATACTTAGAGCATGGGATAGGAAGAACAACAAGTAAGACATTTGGACTCCTTTGTACTTTCCTTATATATAACCCGTACGCTCCACCGGAGATACACGAGAAATCCCCTATACTACCTGGCGGCCTCTGTCGTTCAAAAGACGACATGCTTTGTAGGCCTCTGATTCTCCGAGAAAATTATGTCAATCCCATTTATGGCCAGATAGCCCACAGGTTGGAAAGTTGTTCTCAAACTGCATTCACATAGACGGTTAGGTGACCCCGTGGATCTTTATATTTCAGTACTTATTGGCATGTTTATATGTATCTTGTTACGTCCCACTGAGGACCTGGTCCCTTTTCAGATATGGACGAGCAGGAGTGCCCACAGGAGTACGGACCTGGACCAGACACTATGTACCTGACTGAGGAGGCCTTACCCTCAGAGTACTTGTGATTTTATTATCGCTGTTTAGATATGTTGCTACTTCAGTATAGTCATTTTATAGTGGATTTATTTCCACCTGACTATCAGACTTGATACTCATTTTGGATATTCAGTATTATTCAGCCCCTTTATTACTATTGTGTTGTGGATGAGATATAGATTGTGCATGACTTGTTGTGACAGTATATTACCATTGGTGGATTGGATATTCATGTACAGCGTACGTATGTATATGTTTTCCATATATTGGAGTTCGTATACATACGGCAGGGTGTGTTACGTATTCCTAGTCCTACGTATTTTGGGACTGGGACTTGACATATTTTTGGTGGTGGCCCATGCAGGTCAGAATATATTGTCTTGGTTACGTAACTGTACCAAACAAGCCTGTGTATAGAAATAGAGAATAAGGATCTAATTCACACTGGACCGAAACCTCATTCCTCCTTCCAACCACCCTATTTTTGTATAACCTGAGTTTACGCCAGTAACCTTTACGCTGTGACCAGAAATCTCTATTTTTAGAGATCAAACAAAGTGACTGTTGTTGGCGTAAAGACCAAGCAAACCGCCTAGTTGGCATAAAAAGCCACTCCAACGTAAACTTGAGAAATAGTTAAAAACAATGTAGCATAGCCTGATTAGACGTAAAGTGTATAGATGGTAATAATGCGTATTTATCCCATACTTAGATTTCCCAGCCATGACCAAGTAAAACCAAATCTCATGTATTAAATGCAGAGATATGCTTCGAGCCCTGTGCAAGAAATAACTTTCTGACTTAGCATTTTGATTTTTGTTCTTTCCTGAGCGTAAAAGGCAGCGTATTTTCGAAGACCCATTTCCTTCCTTAAATATGCGTCAAACGACTTCTGTCACTAAACGATAACCTGGGTCTCTCTGCAAAAAACATCATCACAGTCGCCCTCTCGATCATCGTGCGGTACTTTTGTCAGATGTTAGGTTCACTGATTTGACTGACAAACTCATCCGAGGAAAACGAAGAGTTACTCGCATAACTTTACGCTGCAAAGTATGCTATACTTTACGCAGACAAAATTTTTTTACGCAGATTTTACGCACGGGTACAATTTTTCGCACAGACTTTACACAACATAACTTTGCACAACCGATCTTTTTTTCCGCGTAGAACTTTTATACAGATTTATGCGGACGGACTTTTACGCAGACTTTTCCAAGAGCCATATTTTACGCCAAACTTCCTTGATTCAGTATAGTCATTTTGTAGTGGATTTGTTTCCACCTGCCTATCAGACTTGATACTCATTTTGGATATTCAGTATTATTCAGCCCCTTTATTACTATTGTGCTGTGGATGAGATATAGATTATGCATGACTTGTTGTGACAGTATATTACCACTGGTGGATTGGATATTCATCTACATCGTACGTATGTATATATTTTCCATATATTGGAGTTCGTATACATACGGCTGGGCGTGTTACGTATTCCTAGTCCTACGTATTTTGAGACTGGGGCATGACACTAGGACACGTAGGCATGCCAGCCGTATGAATATGGCACCCCAATATATGGAATCCATAACACACGTACGCTGTAATATGAATAACAATTCACAAGTGGTAAACATATATGTCACAGAGCATAACTAAATCTCATCCACAAAAATCATATATAAATAAATGACTAGTATCTATGATACTAGATCTCAATATAAAGTATCTAAAGAGGATAGTCGGATAGAAACAAATCCACTGCCGAACTAGAATATGGAATAAACAAGATATATACAATATAAGTACAACCTCTAACAATCACGAGGCTCGAAGGGAAGACCTCTCACAATATAAGTAGCTAGTCCGAATCTGCGCTCCTACAAATACTCATGAACAATACACCTGGAAAGGGACCAGGTCCTCAGAGGGACATAACAAGATACATAGAAGCATGCCATAAAATACTAAATAAATAAAAAAGGTACACTAACCATCTAAGTGAATGCAATTTGAGGACAACTTTGAGTGTATGAGAAAGTGTAGGCTAGACATATGCTGACGTAATTCACCAATCGTGATAACTGGCTAGTATATGCCACATATGCCCCCATATAAGGGCACTATAATATAATAACGTCCATACCGCTCCAAAGAACAGGGAATCTGCATAGTATAACGTCCATACTGCTCCGAAGAACGGAGAATCTGTATAATATAATGTCCATACCATTCCAAAGAATGGGAAATCTGCATAATATAACGTCCATACCGTTCCGTCGAATGGGGAATCTGAATAAAGGAAGTGGGTGTCCCATACGCCTACTAGTTGTCCTCCCCGCCCAATAATCTATGCATGTTGTATCCACAACATGCTGTAGCTACTATGCCTCGGCGTCGTAACTCTGGTTCATAGTCTATCGTTAGAACAATAGCCCAACCTTACAACCAAACAAGGATAAAGATGGGACCATCGTACCACGATTGTCTATGCCCCGCCTACTAATAACTGCTAAGTCTTCTAACATGCATCACTATTAGTAGTTATACCCTATCCGTCGTACGACCTACACGTACAGGTGGCCAATCACATACGCAAGTCTGTGCCCTATATGAGACTCACAATCATGTGTAAGAAATGTGTCAAGGACTGGGGAGTCATACCAATAACTCAACAACTTTAGGTGGGTCTACTAGACACTAGGTCAGACACAAGTCCTAACGTCAACACATTCGTTGACTGCACCCGAGTCTCTCTCGGATGTGCACATTTATATAATTTAAAATAATAAACATGCAACTAAATATATAACTAAATTTAAACAGTACAACAAGACAAGGTATACTTGCCTGGCAAGAGAGCTGCAAAATGTAACGTCTAGATGTCAACTACCAAGAGTCAGAAACTACGGCCTCAGAATAAACATCTCCAAATGCTGAAATAAACATCACCAACATTCCCAAAATAAGCAAAATAGCTAAAAACTACTCCCCTTTCGTCCAATTTGGATACAGGGACAAAATGATAATTTTGGGTCAAAGCGGGCTCCACATGTGGGCCACTTGCACCGAAAAGCGTATCAAGGGTAACGATCTCTAAATAGGACAAATTATAGGTCAAACAAACTCTAAATATTAGTACGAACTTATCGTTATGTCCAAATATGGATTCTGGTGAGCCGAACACAATTTTGCCCAAAAAGTCAACCGTAGTGCCCGCCAATTGACGACTTGGTCAACTGTCTCAGATTTGCGTAAAAATTGGGTCACAGGACCAGCGTGATACCACGAGTCCAGTGGCACAAGTTTTGTCGCATTCTGACGAGCGTGCACTAAATGCACAGGACTTTTGCAAAAGTTGTGACACGGGATATTTTCTGCGAATACGGGCTGATTCCGATGCGCACACGCGTCCAAATTAGTTTTTGCAAAATCTCTTACGTCCGGGTATACTGTACGCACCTTTTGGTATACTTGGTACACGACAGGGCGGTCCCGTTTGGTGGAGCGCGCTCCGTATCATAAAATTTGGAAATCTGAAAAAAGTAGGTTTTCGGGGTTTTCTAACTGGTTTAATTCTACATACAATAGTTAATAAATTAATATAAATAACAGAAATTAAACTAGGTTAGGTGGTCTTCGCATACCAATAAGAAAAACCGAATTCAGATCTCTGTGGTGGGAGATACGATTCCTTGAACATAGGTAGTTACCGCAGTTTTCTACGATACCCAAAAGTTGTCATTTTTCGGCAACTTGGTCGCTGTTTTCGCCAAGGTTTACGCGTAGATCGAGGTTAACTAACATACAGATATTGAAGGAGGTTAAGTCATGAACATACCGATGAAGACGGAGTTGAGTTTGGTCAAGCGAGGAGACGGAAAACGACTTTGGAAATTGGGTTGCTGTAGTCATTTATGTGGCGTTCTCGTGCGATTCTGCGCGATCGCCCAACCGAGCGGCCGGCCGACGGTGGCTACGTGGTGCCCGGGGGAGGCTTCCCAGGGTGGCGCGGCGTGACTAGGTCGAGGGGGTTGTGAAGTAGGATTAGGGTTTACGATTTGTGATGGTATATATAAGAGAAGCGGCAGGGGGTTGCGTTTGCTCGCGGGGGGGGGGGGGGTGGGTTGCTGCGGCTGTAGCTGCTGCTGTTTTAGAGTTAGCGAGTGCGGTCTTGGCTATGGGCGGGTAGTGGGTTTTGGTTAAACGGGTAGGGTTTTGTATGGGTTTGGGTTTTGATTGATTTAACAATTCCTTTTCTTTTTCTTATTCCCTTTTATTTCTTTTTCTAATTTCTTTTCTTTTTATTATTCTTTCTTTTATTAAACTATATATATATATATATATATATATATATATATATATATATATATATATATATTCTAGAAATTATATTAGTGCATATCATTAAGCTGTCAACTGTCCACAGGGTCTCCTACATGGAATAAATTAGGAAAAATTTATAATGGCTCCATAAATCCCCTAAATGCACAAACAGCTAAAATAAAAATTAAATAAATTCTATTTCCTCTAATTAGCTCATAATTACTATAATTTAATTAAATAATTAATAAAAAAAGAGTAAATACGATTTTTAGGATTAGGGGTTTTACAGTTAATGCACATACGTTTTATTTGTGTATTGATGGCGCATACGTTATGAATGACATCGGGCATATTAAATAAGAATTTTGAATCGTTGTAACGTATGACACGTATCAAGTTGACCGAATTATGCATATATGTTTAAATATTTTTTACATGCTATAGTTATTGCATAATATTATGCGGCAAGCAAAATCTTATGCGCCAGGAGCATAAGACGGTGACTTTTCAGATTTAGGCACATGTATCCGTTACAGTGAAAATGACTATAAATAGCTGGGATATGTGCTTCCCAAACAAGCTTTTTGGCATCGAGCAAGATCGAAAGCTGAGTACTTTTGAGCCTATTTGCTGCCCTTTTTGCCAGTGAGCTAAGAGTTAGCAAAATTCCCAACCTTTGTCTTAGGATCGTCAATAGAGTAAAGAAATTATTTATGACTTGATCTCAATCGACACACTTTCCTAGATCTTTTCTTTGTACTTAGATTTTTAGTAGGAAGTTGTTTATACTTGTTTTGTAATTTGTAATAAAAAACACTCTTTTTTGTAATGTCTACAAAAATGAAGACTCTGCTGGGGAACACCTTCTCCACCGACGAGAAGGTTATGGCACAATCCAACGCCGTAAAGATTGGTACTACTCAGAAGATGTTGGTCATCCAATTTGACCAACAAGCTTTCGAGGCGATGCTTTCAAGGGATAGCTCAACCCTTTCACCAAGGACCGCAAAGCAGAGGAAGTCTCACAAGAATTGGCTCCCAAATGCTCGTGCCTCATATCCTGCTAGTGTCACAGAGGATATGAAGCCGAAGGAAGTGCTTTCAGCCACAGAGCCAAGTCATACGCAATATACATGTCCTCCTCTGGATACACATAGCCAGAATTCTGCACAGAAGTGGCATGAGCTCACTTCTCAACAAAAGTGCTAAGTTGTACAGGAGATCGATAGAGGCTCTACTGCCATTGGCACTGTAATTCAGGGCTATGCAAGCCCACCAACTCAACTGTCGTGTTCTATGTGCACGAAGAAGAAGAGTTCTCAAGTTATGGCAGAGGAAAACAAAATAATGCCAATAACTTGGGTGTTAAGTCCTTCTCTCATCCTATGCGTACTCGACATAGTGCATAGAAGAACAATAATAGGAAGAACATTGCTGATTCCCATATTAAGTGCAACAAGGTCAAGGCTCCTCTATGTGTAGGGAATCCTATGTGCACCAATAATCATGAGACAGGACCCTGTTCTCTGAAGAGGAGTTATATCTTCAACATAATTTCTGATCAATCCATGCGCCACGACTCTCGAGTGGGCAATAAATTAGACTCTTTGTACTATGCACCAATGTGTGCTAAGACACAAAAGTCTAGGCCAACTGATGCCATGAGCCCTCAAGTTATTGCCAAAGAAGGACATGCGCCACTCAAACTCATGTACGGATCTAATGGTAAATTATACAGACTAAACGCTCCATGCTCTCAGCCTTCATGCGTCATTCATAGTGTATCAACAATAAACCCATGCACAGGGCTTGCCCATGCCGTGAAGTAGATTTGTTTCAAAAGTCTTTTGTCACGACCCGCACCCGGGGTAAGGGTACTAGTCGGAAACAACGCCCAGCCTACGCCGCAGAATCGACGGTAGAACGCTGTCTAGAAAGTCTATATAATATAATGAACCACCAAAAGATAGTGTACTCAATCACAGAACTAAGATAGAATGAACACGAATAAGATAAGAATAGAATAGTCATCAACTCATGAGTTTAAAATAATACATCAATGAGTCTGAAGAGTAACAAATATAAGCTGGAGACAAATCCAGTACAAAAGAATACTATCATACTACAAGCTACACTCCAGGGTCAACTGTCTCAGTTGGGATAAGTCCCTCTTGAGCCAGGGTCTCCGAATCTAAACCCACAACATCCTGGGGTCCATAATAGGTAGGGTACTCCTCAGTGTCATCTGGAAAAATATATCCAGTCAGGAAAGGAGCAGAGTACATCTCTAACAGCATTTTTAATCCATGATAAAAACTATGTAACAGTAAATAGCTGTGGATAAACAAGATGCACAAAATAGATACAAGAGATATATAGACAATAAGGAAATACTAGAAAGAAATACAATAATAAACAATATGCCAATGAAACAATGATACTAATGACTAAGTGTGTGAGTACTAGCTTAACATGTGATCGGCTTGGGCAAGATACAATGCGGCCTGGCTAATCATACGTGCGGTGCATGATCAACACTATTCGCTTACCAATACTTTATTCAATAGGGATTTGATCACATATCTATACTAATACTCCCCACCCCCAACTGGTATAATAGATCCAACAACGGTATACTATGGCACTAGATTCCCCAAGAAGATAGCTAGTCTCCCCGAGAATCGGTGTCTGTATATGTACAAGATAACCAATGAAACAATACTTGCATCATATACACCATATACCAAGGAATAACATCTCATGACGAGATCCGGATATACCAATCCGTGTAACCATAGTGTCGAGAGAAACATGTAAATCTACACTAGATACAACAAACATAGAGGATATCATAAATGAGAAACTATCAGAGAATGTACTCGCCTGAAATCCAAAGAACAGTCTCACAGATGTCTGACACGGTGCCTCGAAGACCTAGATATGGAATACCACATTAAAACAAGGTCCCGAAAAGAGAACAAGTCAAACTAGTCAACTCCTAGGTCAATAAATAAATTCTAAGTCAAAAGTCAACTATGGTCAACTCTAAAGTCAACTAAAGTCAAACATGGTCAAACCAAGGTCAACCTCACAAGAAATCTATATAAATAATATAGAAATAAAATACAACAATTTAGGAATAAAAATTAGATCCCAAATTATACTCACACAAAGTATACTACTAATACAAATAATATATACCCTAAAATAATATATATACAAACCAATATGTATACAAATAACATAATATATTATTGCAAATATTATACCTCACAAAACACATATATATACACATATATATATATACAATAATAATATATAAAATATAATTTAAAACTGTCAAAGCGTCACTGAAAACAGTGAACAAAACAAGATGAAATAAAAACAGGTTTAATAGTGACAGTCTTGACTGTCACTGAAAATTCGTCGCAGAAACTCCATATACAAAACCGCTGCTGTCACAGTTTGCTGACAGTTTCAAACTGTCACAAAAAAACGTCGCTGAAAGGTTGCCGCTCAAAACTGCCGCAGCATTAATGACAGATCTGTCATTAATGCTGACCACTATACAGCGGCTGCTGTTCAGACCAAATAATGACAGTTTCACTGTCATAGAAACCACTGTCACCAAAATAAATAAAATAAAAATATATATATATATATATATATATATATATATATATATATGCAATAATAATCATAATACATATATATAAATAAATAATTATATACTTATATATATATGCACATATAAACTTATAATTAAATACCAATAGTTACAACACATGCACATATTAATGTTCATATTTTACATGGCTAGAAGCACACCTAAAATATATACATTAATATACAAATAATTACATAATAATTATAAATAATATAATTACACAATTAAACACATAAATATATTTTATAAAACATTTATGTATAATTTATACTATTAACATAAGTACATATATAATTACATGCAAGAAAGCTACATATTATATTTGTACATCATATTAGCACACACAAAAATATATAGATCTATGCTACAATAATTACTATAATAAATACACAAAATAAATATATAATATCTATATATATTTACTAATTATAATTGAAGAATTTAAACCATACATAATTAGATCTATTCAAAAATCCACACAATTGGAGAGTATCACACCGTATCCCACTAGATCTAGGATACGCATGTGACACGAGTCCAACACACAACCAATTGCTCCCCGAAGGATACAAACAAATCACAAATAATATTTATGAATAAATCAAAGTGTCAAAAGTAGATCTATGTGTCCGTGTCAAAATACGACATGTTCAAAGCCCCGTGTCGGAGGAAAAACCCCCAAAATGACACGTATCACCAAATAGTTGGGATACGAACCACATGTACCAAATTTTGGGCACGACACTAGCCCCAAACACATAAGCTCATGTCCAATTGATCTATAGGATCAATTGATACACACAACAAAATGTAAATTCGGAATTCCAACAAAATTGACACAAAAAGCACCATAACTTTCTCCATGGGTCTCCTATGAACATAAAACAAAGTCCTATGGGTAGTACATACATATGGCTTGATTTTACATGATTAAATCTCAGATTTAGAAGCTATTTTAATAGGAAAAACTGAATTATACCTATTGGGAGATGGATTCCTAATGAAATCTCCAATTGAGATGAACTTGCTTCCAAATTGTAGATCCTTGCTCCTCTTTGTAGATCCTTGCTTCCTTCTTCTAGATCCTTGCTTCCTCCTTCTCTAATGGTGAATTGGAAAGAATTTGGAATAAATTTGGTAGGGAATTGGAATGGGAATGGAGGGAATTTGGGAGTGGGAAATTCTAGATCTAGATTGGAAATGAGAATGAGAGGAGAGAGAAATTTCCTCCCTCTTTTAATAGGCCGGCCTTGCCCCTCTCCCAAGCAATTATAAAATGTCCAATGTACCCCTTGGGGCCTCTCATGAAAAAATAATTAAGGAAGGAAGCTTCTAGTCTAATCACTTAATTAATTTAATCCATCTCCTTAACTATGGGCTTTCTAAATGGGCCAAATCTAACTATTTAATTCATGTTGGTCCATGGGTCCAAACTACACTAGTTGGGTCCACTAAAATAAGTCCAAAATAATTAAATAACATCCAACAACAATAAATAATACAACAAAAATTATTTACCATGCACAATATTTATTTAAATAGGAAATTACTAAAATACCCTTTTTTCTAAAATATGGTAGTGACAAGTCTACCCTCCTTAAAATAATTTCGTCCTCGAAATTTAAAGATGAAAACTACCCCCAGAAAATCATAGAACAGAACTAAAGAATCACAATTAACTAATGAACAGAACATAACAATGAATAGAACATAGCTAGAGAATTAACATACCTCAAGGTACAAACAAATATGGATAACGCTCTCGCATGTCATCCTCTCTCTCCCAGATAGACTCCCCCGGAGAGTGATACCTCCATGCGACGCGTACCAAAGGAATAGTCTGGTTCCTCAGCACATTCTCTCTCCGATCCAGAATCTCAACTGGCTGCTCTGGATAGCTAAGAGTAGGGCCCACCTCTATCTCTGAGTGATCCAATACATGACTAGGATCTGCCACGTATCGTCTCAACTATGACACATGAAACACGTTGTGCACTCCCTCCAATGTAGGTGGCAAGTCTAGTCTATAAGCAACTACACCGACCCTCTCTAGAATAGTAAAAGGTCCGATGAATTACGGACTAAGCTTTCCGCCTCCACCGAAGCGAATCGTGCCTCGTGTCGGAGAAATCCTCAGAAACACCAAACCACCTACCTAGAATAAAATACCGTCTTAAGAACTTAATCTATAACAAACAAGAACAAGCATAAACAAAATCTAAACTATACCTCGAACTCCAAAGGTCTCCGATGGCTATCGGCCCAATGCCGCTGTCTGTCCTGCGCCACTCGAAGTCTGTCTCTGATCAACTGAACCTTTTCTGCTGCATCCACAACCATCTCTGGCCCAAGCAAAACTCTCTCTCCAACATCATCCGAAGACAAAGGAGTATGACACCTCCGACCATATAGAGCTCCAAAAGGTGACATCTCTATACTGTCCTGGTAACTATTGTTGTAAGCAAACTCTACCAAATGGAGATGGTCCTCCCAAGAACCCCCGAAATCTAGTACACAAATGCGCAACATATCCTCGAGAGTCTGGATAGTCCTCTCTGACTGCCCATCTGTCTGGGGATGATATGCAGTACTGAACTTGAGCTGAGTGCCCAAACTCTCCTGCAAACTCCTCCAGAAATGAGAAGTGAAACGACTATCCCGATCTGAGACTATGCTGACGGGAACTCCATGTATCCTAACGATCTGCCTCACATACATCTCTGCCAGCTTCTCCGTAGACAAACCCACCTTGAAAGGCAAAAAGTGGGCCGACTTGGTCAACCTATCAACAATGACCCAAATCGCGTCTTTCCCTCCTGGAGATCGTGGAAGTCCGGACACAAAATCCATAGTAATGTGTTCCCACTTCCACTCTGGAATGGGTAATGGCTGAAGTAATCCTCTTGGCCTCTGCCTCTCGGCTTTCACCTGCTGGCACACTAAGCATCTGGATACAAACTGTGCCACTTCCCTCTTCATGCCATACCACCACACACACTCTCGCATATCCCGATACATCTTGTTAGCACCTGGATGTATGGAATACTGAGAGCGATGCACTTCCTGCAACACCTCCTCGCGTAACTCCCCACTAGGCACACACAATCTAACTCCATGCCTCAAAGATCCATCCTCTGAAATAGTGAAATCATCCTCCAATCCTGCTCTCACCTGAGCTCTGATACTCCTCAAAGATACATCATCATACTGTGCTGCCTTAATCCTGTCCATCAAATCTGAGTGTATCTGTAATCCCCACATCTGCATAGCACACCCAGGAACAATCACCTCAATGCCTAAGCTCTCCAAGTCCTCCAATAAATATTAATCCTGCGTTAAGAACATAGCTACCGGATACCTGCTCAAAGCATCGGCAACTACATTGGCTTTCCCAGGATGATATTGCAAAGAGATATCAAAATCCTTCATCAGTTCCAACCACCGATGCTGCCTCATGTTCAACTCCTTCTGCGTGAAAACGTACTTCAAGCTTTTGTGGTCTGTGAAGATCTCCACACGCTCTCCGTACAAATAATGTTTCCACAACTTCAGAGCGAAGATGACGGCTGCCAACTCCAAATCATGGGTAGGATAGTTCTTTTCATGAGGACGCAATTGCCTGGATGCATAGGCAATCACTTTTCCATGCTGCTGAAGAACACAACCTAAACCCTTCCCCGATGCATCACTATAAATAGTGAAACCTCCGGACCCTGATGGCAACGTCAAAATAGGAGCAGACGTCAACCTCTTCTTCAACTCTTCAAAAGCAACCTGGCAATCCTCCGTCCAAACAAACTCCACATCCTTCCTTGTGAGTCTGGTCATTGGCTAGGCAATCCTCGAAAAATCTTGCACAAACTTCCTGTAGTAGCCTGCCAATCCCAAGAAACTCCTGATCTCTGCTACCGAACTCGGAGTCTTCCAAGATTCCACTGCTGAAATCTTCTTCGGATCTACTGAAATACCATCACCAGTCACAACATGCCCCAAGAATTCTACCTTGTCCAAGAAAAACTCACACTTGGACAACTTCCCATAAAGCTTCTCCTTCCTCAGCACATCCAACACAATCCTCAAATGCTCCTCATGCTCCTCCGGTGTCCTCGAGTATATGAGTATGTCGTCGATGAACACCACCACAAACTTTTCAAGGTACTGGTGGAACACCTTGTTCATCAAGTTCATAAATACTGCTGGTGCATTAGTCAAACCAAACGGCATCACCATAAACTCGTACTGACCATACCGAGTTCTAAAAGCAGTCTTCGGTATGTCCTCCGGCTTCACCTTCACTTGATGGTAGCCTGATCTCAAATCTATCTTAGAAAACACCTTCGCACCACTCAACTGATCAAACAGATCATCAATCCGTGGCAAAGGATACTTATTCTTGATAGTGAGATTATTCAAAGCCCTGTAATCAATGCACATACGCACCGATCCATCCTTCTTCGGTACAAACAATACCGGGGCTCCCCATGGTGAAGAACTCGATCTGATAAACCCCTTATCCTGTAATTCGTCCACCTGCTTCTTCAACTCGACCAGCTCGCTGTTGTTTACTCTATAGACATGTTGCAAAATTGGTTCTGCACCTGGCACCAAGTCTATAGAAAATTCAATATCTCGATCTGGTGGCAATCCTGGCAATTCCTCAGGAAACACATCCAAGAATTCTGCTATCAACGGATGCGGCAACTCCTTTTCTTCCACCATAGCTCCACAAATAATGCCTTCTCCCTGCTCCGCAGCTCCTCTAGCAAACTCGAACTCTGGCTCTCCTGGCAAACCAAACAAAACTCTACCTCCTCTACACTCTATGCTAGCACGGTGCCTACTCAACCAATCCATCCCAAGTACAATATCGTAGCTCGGAAGTGGCATTACAAGTAGACACGCACTCAACTCCCGGCCTCCCAGAGTAACTCTCCGATCCCTGCAAATATCATTAACCAGGATAATGTCTCCCCCGGTCATGATCTTGCAAGTCCTAAGCAAAGACTCAGCTACCAAACCATGCTTCAGAGCAAAAGAAACAGATACAAAACTATGGGAAGCACCACTATCAAACAAAGCTAAAGCTGGAATGGAATCAAGAAGAATAGAACCTGCGATGACATCTCCTGTGGGTTCCTCCTCTTCGACGGTCATAGCAAACGCTCGTCCCTGTCGAGCACCTCCCTGCTGTTGATGCTGGACAAAACGTTGCTGCTGTGTCGGAAGCGGTCCCCTCGGCTGTGCTGCAGGTGGTCTCGTCTGTGTCCTCAGAGCTGGAGCTGCTCCTTGAACTGCACGACGAGGACACTCCCTCGATTGATGCCCTTCAGTACCACAATACAAACAAAATCCTAGCCTCCTCCTGCAAACTTCCCAGATGTGGCCGGGCTTCTTGCAAAATTTGCATAGAGCTTGCTGTAACTGTCTCTGCTGCTGAGGTGCCTGGTGGAAAGGCGCTCTAGCTGGAGTCTGGTTCTGCTGTGGCTGCTAGAAAGGTCTGGACTGGAAATGAGGACGTTTGGCAGATACTGCACTGCCGTTGGCCCCCAGAAAAGAATCACGGTCTCTCTTGGTCTTCAAACCCATATCCCGCTCAACCTTGCGTGCCTCCGCAAGTATCTCCGAGTATGTCTCATAAAAAGACGGAATGAGAATCAATATGGCACAAGATGTAAGACATCAAGGAAAGGACAGTTTAAGGGTTCAAGTATCAATGTCAAAGGAGAATAGTTGAATCAAAAGAATTTTCCTAGATGTGATTGAGTATCTCAGCCTATATCCTATATCCTATCGCAAGCTCGTAGTAGTACAACTAAGTTGTCGCACTACCACGACATCACATACTTTGTAAAGCTAGACCTGCATGGGCCACCACCAAAAACGTGTCATGACCCGCACCCGGGGTAAGGGTACTAGTCGGAAATAATGCCCAGCCTACGCCGCAGAATCGGCGGTAGAACGCTGTCTAGAAAGTCTATCTAATATAATGAACCACCAAAAGATAGTATACTCAATCACAGAACTAAGATAGAATGAACACGAATCAGATAAGAATAGAATAGTCATCAACTCATGAGTTTAAAATAATACATCAATGAGTCTGAAGAGTAACAAAAATAAGCTGGAGACAAATCCAGTACAAAAGAATACTATCATACTACAAGCTACACTCCAGGGTCAACTGTCTCAGTTGGGATAAGTCCCTCTTGAGCCAGGGTCTCCGAATCTAAACCCACAACATCCTGGGGTCCATAATAGGTAGGGTACTCCTCAGTGTCATCTGGAAAAATATATCTAGTCAGGAAAGGAGCAGAGTACATCTCTAACAGCAGTTCTAATCTATGATAAAAACTATGTAACAGTAAATAGCTGTGGATAAACAAGATGCACAAAATAGATACAAGAGATATATAGACAATAAGGAAATACTGGAAAGAAATACAATAATGAACAATATGCCAATGAAACAATGATACTAATGACTAAGTGTGTGAGTACTAGCTTAACATGTGATCGGCTTGGGCAAGATACAATGCGGCCTGGCTAATCATACGTGCGGTGCATGATCAACACTATTCGCTTACCAATACTTTATTCAATAGGGATTTGATCACATATCTATACTAATACTCTCCACCCCCAACTGGTATAATAGATCCAACCACGGTATGCTATGGCACTAGATTCCCCAAGCAGATAGCTAGTCTCCCCGAGAATCGGTGTCTATATATGTACAAGATAACCAATGAAACAATACTTGCACCATATACACCATATACCAAGGAATAACATCTCATGACGAGATCCGGATATACCAATCCGTGTAACCATAGTATCGAGAGAAACATGTAAATCTACACTAGATACAACGAACATAGAGGATATCATAAATGAGAAACTATCAGAGAATGTACTCGCCTGAAATCCAAAGAACAGTCTCACAGATGTCTGACTCGGTGCCTCGAAGACCTAGATATGGAATACCACATTAAAACAAGGTCCCGAAAAGAGAACAAGTCAAACTAGTCAACTCCTAGGTCAATAAATAAATTCTAAGTCAAAAGTCAACTATGATCAACTCTAAAGTCAACTAAAGTCAAACATGGTCAAACCAAGGTCAACCTCACAAGAAATCTATATAAATAATATAGAAATAAAATACAATAATTTAGGAATAAAAATTAGATCCCAAATCATACTCACACAAAGTATACTACTAATACAAATAATATATACCCTAAAATAATATATATACAAACCAATATGTATACAAATAACATAATATATTATTGCAAATATTATACCTCACAAAATACATATATATATATACAATAATAATATATAAAATATAATTTAAAACTGTCAAAGCGTCACTGAAAATAGTGAATAAAACAAGATGAAATAAAAACAGGTTTAATAGTGACAATCTTGACTGTCACTGAAAATTCGTCGCAGAAACTCCATATACAAAACCGCTGCTGTCACAGTTTGCTGACAGTTTCAAACTGTCACAAAAAAAAATGTCGCTGAAAGGTTGCCGCTCAAAACTGCCGCAGCATTAATGACAGATCTGTCATTAATGCTGACCACTATACAGCGGCTGCTGTTCAGACCAAATAATGACAGTTTCACTGTCATAGAAACCACTGTCACCAAAACAAATAAATAAATATATATATATATATATATATATATATATATATATACAATAATAATCATAATACATATATATAAATAAATAATTATATACTTATATATATATGCATATATAAACTTATAATTAAATACCAATAGTTACAACACATGCACATATTAATGTTCATATTTTACATGGCTAGAAGCACACCTAAAATATATACATTAATATACAAATAATTACATAATAATTATAAATAATATAATTACACAATTAAACACATAAATATATTTTATAAAATATTTATGTATAATTTATACTATTAACATAAGTATATATATAATTACATGCAAGAAAGCTACATATTATATTTGTACATCATATTAGCACACACAAAAATATATAGATCTATGCTACAATAATTACTATAATAAATACACAAAATAAATATATAATATCTATATATATTTACTAATTATAATTGAAGAATTTAAACCATACATAATTAGATCTATTCAAAAATCCACACAATTGGAGAGTATCACACCGTATCCCACTAAATCTAGGATACGCATGTGACACGAGTCCAACACACAACCAATTGTACCCCGAAGGATACAACAAATCATAAATAATATTTATGAATAAATCAAAGTGTCAAAAGTAGATCTATGTGTCCGTGTCAAAATACGACATGTTCAAAGCCCCGTGTCGGAGGGAAAACCCCCAAAATGACACGTATCACCAAATAGTTGGGATACGAACCACATGTACCAAATTTTGGGCACAACACTAGCCCCAAACACATAAGCTCATGTCCAATTGATCTATAGGATCAATTGATACACACAACAAAATGTAAATTCGGAATTCCAACAAAATTGACACAAAAAGCACCATAACTTTCTCCATGGGTCTTCTATGAACATAAAACAAAGTCCTATGGGTAGTACATACATATGGGTTGATTTTACATGATTAAATCTCAGATTTAGAAGCTATTTTAATGGGAAAAACTAAATTATACCTATTGGGAGATGAATTCCCAATGAAACCTCCAATTGAGATGAACTTGCTTCCAAATTGTAGATCCTTGCTCCTCTTTGTAGATCCTTGCTTCCTTCTTCTAGATCCTTGCTTCCTCCTTCTCTAATGGTGAATTGGAAAGAATTTGGAATAAATTTGGTAGGGAATTGGAATGGGAATGGAGGAAATTTGGGAGTGGGAAATTCTAGATCTAGATTGGAAATGAGAATGAGAGGAGAGAGAAATTTCCCCCCTCTTTTAATAGGCCGGCCTTGCCCCTCTCCCAAGCAATTGTAAAATGTCCAATGTACCCCTTGGGGCCTCTCATGAAGAAATAATTAAGGAAGGAAGCTTCTAGTCTAATCACTTAATTAATTTATCCATCTCCTTAACTATGGGCTTTCTAAATGGGCCAAATCTAACTATTTAATTCATGTTGGTCCATGGGTCCAAACTACACTAGTTGGGTCCACTAAAATAAGTCCAAAATAATTAAATATCATCCAACAACAATTAAATAATAAAACAAAAATTATTTATCATGCGCAATATTTATTTAAATAGAAAATTACTAAAATATCCTTTTTCCTAAAATGTGGTAGTGACATCTTTTGACCTATGCATGTGGCTTAACCATGCGCATGAAATAGGTCAAAAAGTACTAGCCTTATATATAAACCGATGTGCTGACTCTGTCCATGCGCATGTGATAGGTTTGAAGGTAAACTTTCCCTTAATTGACTTGCGTGACGTATTTTGTCACAAATGCAAGGTGAGGGATTCAACTGCTATGCATGAAGTGCCTCTTTCAAGGCATCATTGTGTTAGCATAATCATCAACTGTTGATGTGCCAAATTAGCAGAAACTATAGCTAAGCAGTATGTATTCCAATGATTGCATCCTGCTGCACCAACCCGGCAGCGTTTCAGAGAACAAATGCAAAGTGATGATGACGAGGAAGAGTTTCCCTTCGCCCCATGCTACTCATCATAGAGGTCTCCTTTTGAGAAACCAAATTAAAAGAAGAAAAATCTAAATATGGGTTCCTCTAATTTTCCTGTTTCGATCAGTGTACTGAGAAACCAGCCAAGAGTACCTACTCCAACATCCTCGAACCGTCAAGTGGATGTTCCTATTGAAGGCATGTTTCAGCATATCGTTAGAGATCAAGGTCTTCATCTGAAGAATCTTGACAACAGGAAGTGTGTAGTGTTCCTCCAGCACCCGAACATGCAGCATCACATGCATGAGGTAGCAGTCCTTCGGTATTTTATATTAATCCAACTATTTAAAACGATGCACCAGGGGATAGTGACCCTCTATAAACCATAGCTGCCAACGCAATATTATAAGCAAGGGGTAGTAATTCCCCTTACTCTGAAGATGATGCAAGGATGACAAGCTTTCCGGAGGATAGTGCACTTCCAGAATCAGAAGTCGACAATATAGCTCTAGCTACACTGCCCCATATAATAGTCCACATGTATTGCCTGTATACATGATGGGTAATAATAATAAGGAAGGTAGTAGTGATCGCTAACGACTCAATGTGGTAGAAACAATGGTGCAAGGAATAAACGCCTCAACACAAGCAATATAGCAGGCAATACTAGAAATTAGAGCAGTCATGGTTCCACTGCAACCGACAATACGGGGTCAAACAAGTCAAAATCCAGCAAACAATGAAGACTTTGACGCTTTTTTTCTTAATCCTATGAATACTTGGAGTGTTTCCTCGCCAGTGATGTACATGAGTCCACCTGTAACCAACAATCGACTATCCTCCCACAAACAGACGATGCACAGGAAGCCATCTGTGCTCTTACGGGTCTTTTGGATTCCATGAACAATCGAAAGAAGCTCCAAAAACTGGAGATAAGACAACATTACCCTCCTGAGTAGAACAACGTTGTTTGTCCACTAAAGTACATGCCAAAGTCCTTAATTCCTTTTGATGGAAAAAGTTTCTCCGTCAATTCTTGAATTATTTCTAATCCTAGATGGTGCATTTACCAAGGGATGGCACATTGCTCACTAAGCTATTTTTTGGTGCACTAACTGACGTAGCTTATAAGTGGTTCTACAGTCTTCCAGATGACTACATCAAAATATTTGACGATCTGGAAAGATTGTTCCTCTCTAGATTCTGTAAAAGCGGGATGGACGTGACTATGTCAACCCTCATTTTCTCAGCTCAGAGAAAGAAGGAGTCTGCACATAATTACATTAAACGCTTCAGACAATTGGCTTTGAAGCTACCTTCCGGTATCCCAGAGTCCATGCTCATGGACATTTGCAGACATAATTATTGCCCTCAGTAAAATTCTGTATGGGAACATCATAGTGTGATCAATGGTCAATATTTTTCGCAAATGTTGACATTGCTGAAAATAATGCAGGTAACATCCCTCTACTTGGGCTTAAGATACTTGGCTCCAATGACAGGGGAAAGTGTCCTCAAAATAACAACAATCATAATGGTAAATGGAAGGAGGCCCTTGTAGTCAATGTATCTAAAGGTACTTCTTAATCCATGCAAAAGTCTTCTAACGATCCAAAGCCTAAGAAGATATTTTCCTTCGACGACGATAATGTTGTCGACATCTTCAACGTATTGATGAAGAGAAACAAGCTCAAATTTCTTGACATTAGACGGTTTAAAGAAGCGAATCGAGTCAACAATCCTAAGTACTGCCTATTTTACTGTTATGTATATCATGCTACTAGGGATTGCTATATTATGAAGAGGAAGATCCAGCAGTTGGTAGACTCCAAAGCTATCACCTTACACTCCGAAGAGAAGAAGGTCACAGCCAACATGGTGTCTCTCTAATTCGATGACTTTCCAGTATTGGAAGTCCAAGACGGTATCGTCCCAATTCCTAAGGCGATGTTGGAGATTATTAATCTTCTACCAGCCCGTAACCAAGTAGAAGGGTTAGGACTACTCACCGTTCTGTATGGTGAGATTATATAGGTTCATCCCATCCTTCTTCCCGACATGGCAAAAGCATATGATTCTACTTCACAAGTGAAGCAGATGAAGGAAAGGAGGAACATGGCTAAGAAGATCCATGGTGTGAAGAAGAATATATCATGTAACATGGTTCTTCCGGCGGCTGCCGAAGAAGTCCTATCTGGTGAAACTAGGTCTGATAAAACTTATTTACAAATGTACGATCTTGTTCAGGAAGATGTTACTCCCTCAACTCCTGTACATGCTACTTCAGCTGCACCCGAGGCAAGACCATCCAAGCCAGCGACGAACAAGGACAAATAAAAGGAGGTCCGATTTGACAAGTCATTAAAGAAGATCCCTCCTCAACGAATTGACAAACCCTAAAACTTTAACATATTGTCACAACATGTTAATACTACTGCAAGGTTTTCTGTCTTCGACCTGCTTCATCTCTCCAAGAAAACACGTGATGCGCTGAGTGAAGCATTATTGCATGCAGATTCTTACTTAGTACAAATCAAAGCTCCAGCTGAAGATCCAGTAGAGTGTCCCTATTTCCATAATGTAATGGAGAAAATTCCTAACATAACCTTCTCTCAAATGAATATGTTACTAAAAATAATCGACATGATAGATCAGTGTACTATACTGGACACATCGGTGCTATCAAGTTGGATCGAATATATATACATTGATCCAGGTTCCTTACTCAGCATCATACCTTGGAGCCTGCTTCAAATCATAGGGATTCCAATGCATAAGTTGTCGGCAACCAATACCACTATTCTCAGCTTCAATTTTGGACAAAGCCACCCTATTGGCAAGATCTGTCTCAAATGCCAGATAGGCTATCTAAGCACTGAAGTCATCTGTTATGTCATCGATGTAAATGTATCCTACAATGTCCTGTTAGGGCATCCATAGATACATGAAAATACGATCATCCCTTCAACCCTCCACCAGTGCTTCAAGTACGTTGACAGCGAGGGGGTTGTCAAAACCGAGTTTACTGACATCGACCCGTTCAAGGGTGTGGAAGCTTACTACTCTGACTTGGTGTTATATCAACAACAACACCAGAATGAGGAAGGTAATGATGCTAACGATGAAGCCAAACTTGACTCAACTACATAGGGTCTGCTAGTGATCCATGTTAAAGGGCGTGTCACCTACAAGGACACAGACAAACCTTTTGTGGTAAATCTTCGCAAGAAATCAGGTCACTCTAGTGAAGAGCCATTTGTAATTAATCTCCGCAAGACTACCCATGGAGAATATCCTAATTCTCCTTTAGAGATCAACCTTTATTGTAACCATACTTCGGTTCCTGATAATCAACCTTTCGTGGTTAGCATGGTTGAACTTGCAGCCAAAACACAAGATGATGATTCTCTGGAGGAGTATATAAATACCCACCCTAATTATAAAGCATGGAAAATCTAGATCCATACGCTCAACAAATATGCGCCCTAAAGTCGACTCAAAAGAAATCAGGCCGTAGGATGACCATGCGGCCAAGAAAAAGCAGCTACCATGCGCCAACAGTAATCAAAGGACATGAGCCGCAACGATCAAGCCTGTGGCACCATAATGATCAGTGTTATACGCCGACCACTTCATAACAAGTGTTTTCTTGTGCCATCAGTGCCATGCAACACTAAGTAACTAGTGTTCCTATGCGCCAATAGTGTCATGCGCCACTAAGTAACTAGTGTCTGCATGCACCAACAATGTCATACGCTACTACTCCCTTAAGCATCATTGTGTCCTATTATTGGCCATATAAAGGCCTGACACCAAGATTATATCTGACAAAGAATTCTGACAAAAAAGATTTTTTGAACTCCTCGAAAGACGTGAGAACACTAAGCGACAAGAAGCTATCGTCAGACTAATAATTACTTCTGAGAAGCGTACAACGCCATATATATGAGGTCTCATGCGTCCCAGACTCCATGCGCTCCATGCAACTCTGTCCTTATGCGTCCCAGACTTTATGCGCACCATGTGACTCAGGCCCTATGCGTTCCAAACTTCATGCGTTCCATGTGTCTCTGGCCCTATACGTTCCAGACTCCATGCGTTCCATGTGTCTCTGACCCCATGCATTCTAGAATCCATGCATCCTATGTGTCTCTGGCCCTATGCGTTTTAGACTCTATGCGTCTCAGACTCTATGCATCCAACGTGGCAAGGTTCCCTGAGACAAAATCTTTCTGTTGTGATTCTTTCCAACTAAATACGGGCCACGTGTCAAGCTGACCAAGTCATGCAAACAGAAGACGAGAACCACTAGGATCTCCAATAATAACAAATCCTAACAAAACTTCCACATGACAGCTTGCCCTGGACTCAACCCATATTATACGCCTACAGTTGCAACCATATTCTTTTGAAGGAGCCCCCTGGGGCCACCAAACAGAAGCACATGCGAAACCTATAGCCCATCAATATGATGGCTATAAATAGAAGTAACTTAGACGTCCCAATGCTAGCTTTTCTGTTTCAAAGAGACCATACCCCTCCAGGCGAGCTATGTACATGCACACAAGCTCAGGAGAAAGAAGAGAGCATCTCGTGTTCACTCGTCGGACCGTCAACAAAGTAAAAGAATCGCTGCAGTAGTCGATCTCCATTATCACACTACCTAGATAAAAAATATTGTACTTAGATTATCTGTCTAGGATTTATTTGTACTCTTTTTGTTTGTTATTAAACGAAGGTTTTCCAAACCTACTGTAATGGCGAACAAGGTGGTGACTCTTTTAGGGACGTCCTTCTCCTCTGATGAGAAGGTCGTAACGCAGTCCGACGCGTCAAATCTGGATCCGACCCAGGGGATGCTGGTTGTACTCTTCGACCAGCAAGCCTTTGAGAAAATGCTCTCTGAGGGCGACGCTTCTCCAAGGCTGACAAAGCCTAAGAAGTCCCGCAGGACATGGGTTACAAAGGCTGTTGTGCCTCACCCAACTACGGAGAACGCACCCCCCGTCTCTCTCTCTGTCACAGGGACTGCACATTATGCGTCCACTTCTTATGCGACAGCCTCTTCTAACAAGAAGAGTGCTCAACACCTGAAGACCCGTATGACATGGGTTGCAAAGGCCGCCGTGCCTCATCCAACTGTGGAGCATTCTCTCCCTGTCTTTCTCGGTCGCAGGGACCGCCCATCATGCGTCCACCTCTCATACGACAGCCTACTCGGACAAGGAAAGTGGTCAACACTTGAGCTCTGACAGAGAAAAATACTACGATGCTAGGAGTTCAAGAGCTAAGACAGCTTCCATGCAGCCATATCAAATGCCGCATAAGGAGGACTATGCAGTACCGCTCGACAGTCATAAGCAGATGGCTGTGTGCGACCAAAACAACCATCGAAGTTCTATCTTTGATCAAATTTTATGCAGCATTGACTCCATGCACCTTGCTAAAAAAGGGAAAGATGTGAACTTGGACTCTTCATACTATGCACCGACATGTGCTAGGACAAAGAAGTCTAGGGCAATGTGAGCTCGCCAAGCTCAAGCAATTATTTATTCGACCAACCGTCAGCAGACGCTACTTACTATGCATTTTCCTGACGGAAAGTCGTACAAAATTGGTTCGTACGTCCAGCCCGTAGTGGAATTCGGACATGGTCGGTCTAAAGAGTCTTTTGTTGGCAACTTGGGGCAAGTTCTTGTACGAACCCCAGGTCAAGAAGAAAAATCAATGCCTGTGCATCCGTGTGCTCTGTCTATCTGGGCTCATAAGGAGGATGCAAAGGTGAATCAGCCCTCGCTCAACTTGTGCAACATGATCAATCACAATCAAAAAGTGAGGGAAACAACAATGGCATATAAAGTGTCCTCACCAGGGCATAAATATGCCAACATTATTATCAACTGCTACTGTAAAAAAATAGCAGTACCTACAAACAAGCAGTCAGCACTCCAGCGACGGCAACCAACGACACCCACTTGGCTGTAACCCAGAGAACAAGTGCAAGCACCAGAGAAAGCGGAGGTGCCCTTTGCCTCATGTTATTTTGCTTGGTAGGCCCCCTCCACGAGGGAAGGTCAGAAATATAGCACCTCCAATCCATCGTACTCGACTAGTGAGTCAAGAAGACATATCCAAGGAGGACATGCAGCGAAACCCGTGGAAGGTGTTTTCCTGGGCACCCGCTCAAAGAAGAAGCTGTCAGCCACTGGGGGTAGTTCTTCCTAACACCTCACATGGCTACACAAGCTGGGGTTGTAATATCCCGGACCTTTATGATAATTCGGCATTTCGAGAAGATAATGACTCCCAAAGAAAAGATGTCGAGATCCCCGGGGGTAGTCACCTTCGTCAAGTGGACGTAGCTTCCTACGCTGGGGGTAGTGTTCCCTCCGAGTCTGAAGAGGATGTGGTCCTACCAACTTTCTCGGATGACTATTTACGGCAAGAGTCTAAGGCAGAAAGTGCGACGTCCACCTTTTATCTATTTTTCCCCATGTGAGAACATCATACATGACAGAGGATAATCACAAGGGCCCCAATGATCGACAACATCTTGAAACCCTTGAGGCCATGATGCAGACCATGAGTGCATTAATGCAATCCTTGACCCAGATAATGCTGGAAATTAAGGCAAATATGTCTCCACAACCAGCAAGAGCCTCTGTCCAAGCATGCGTGGACCCCGGGACCAATGGGGATTCAAATGCGACCGCTCCACCAGCTGGCTGTAACCGTCCCATACCCGGATCATCTGCTCCTACCCTAGTCATGAAGCTCGGGAAGCAATACGAGAGGTACGAGAACTCCAGGTCCACCTAGATTTAATGCGCAATCAGGACTCGTTACGCGAGTTCGAGATTCGACAACCGTATTTTCTCAAGTGGAGAGAAGTACTGTATCCGCCCAAGTACAAGCCCTTCAACTTGACTCCATTTGATGGGAAGACATCTCTCCGTAAATTTATGAGTTACTTCGAGACGACAATGGGGCATCTGGCTCGCAACGACGCCCTCTTAACCAAGGTTTTTGTTAGGACATTGTCTGGAATAGCCTTTGATTGGTTTTGCAGCCTACAGGAAAATTATATTTCGTTGTTTAACGATCTTAGGGGTCTTTTCCATGCTCGATTCTACGACGGGGGAAACGACATGATGATGTCCTCTTTAATAGACATCATACAAAGGGAGAAAGAGTCTGTACGTGAATACATCGAGCGGTACAGGAAAGCGGTGCTGAAGTTACCCCCCGGTAAGCCTGAGTCTATGCTGATGGATACCTGTAGGAGGAATCTTTTTCCCACAGTCAAGCTCTGGATGGGTGACTCAGTTTAAAGACTGGACGACATTCATCATAAATGCTGTCAGTGCCAATAAGAAGGTGAAGGACGCCCATCTTCTGGGGATACAGATACCCGTCGCTGATGATAGGGGAAAATATCCTTACAACAGCAACAATAACAACGGTAATTGCGCCTAGGATGGCAATAAAAAGTAGGCTCTAGTCGCCAATATAGCCAAGAAGCTCGAGCAAAAGCCCGCAGAGGATCCAAAACTGAAGGAAACCTATTCCTTTGAAGATTATGACGTGCTAATGAAGGAAAAAAAAGCTTCAATTTTTCGACGTCAAGTGCCCTGTTTAGGCAGTCGAGATGAATAATCCGAAGTACTTTCACTAACATCACTACGTCCATTATGCGACGAAAGACTGCTACATACTGAAGTGGTACATCCAGCATTGGCTCGACACTAAGGCTCTCACCTTGGACTTCGATGACAAGATATTTGCCGCGAACATGGTATCTTTCCAGTTCGGCAACTTTTTGGCGACGGAAGCCCAAGACAGAGTAATCCCGATCCCCCGGGCAAGAATTAAGGTTGTTAATCTTCCGCCAGCTCGTGATCAAACAGCTGGGATGATACCTCTCACCACATCATGGGGGAAGATCATGTGGGTCCATCCCGATCTTGCTCCAGACTTGATGCAACAGACAACACCTTCTGCCACCAAGTCCAAGGGCAAGAAGTACAAATCTTGCTACACAATTTCTATACCTTCCGAAGAAGCTATAGCAAGATCAACAAGGTCAGGTCTGGCGTACCAACGAGATTACGATGTCCCCGACAATGATGCGCCTCCAATTGCTGCATCTGTTCTGGGGCCATCCCAGCCTTCAACAACAGACAAGTCCAAGCAGAAAGAAACTCGCTTCGATAAACCACTACACAAAGATACAACTCAGGGGTTGGAGAAGCCCTATAAATTTGATATCTTGGCACAACTGGCCAATATCATAGGAAAGTTATCACTATTCGAGCTTCTTCGACTCTCCAAAGACACTCGGATTGCTCTGAGTGAGGCATTACAGAATGTCGACACCTACCTTGCTCAGGTCAATCCCCTAGCTGAGGACCTTGACGTATGCTCCCACTACAATAATGTGATGGAGGTGATACCCAATATCACGTTCTCACAACAAGACATATTATTGAAGAACAATCGGCACGATCGACCTCAGTATTATATATGGTACATTAGCGCCATCAAGGTGGACCGGATGTACATCGACCCCGGCTCGTCAATCAGCATCATCCCGCGAAGTCTGCTTTAGACTCTGGGTGCCTAGCAGCAACCAATACTGCCATCAGTGGCTTCAATGCTGAGAGAAGGTACCCTCTGGACAAAATTTACTTAAAGCGCCAGATCGATGATCTAAAAATAGAGGTCACCTGTTATATCATAGACATAGACGTATCTTACAATGTCCTTTTGGAAAGTCCATGGATACATCAATATATGATTATGCTGTCAATCTTGCACCAGTGATTGAAGTAGGTGGATGATCACGATATCGTCAAGACAGAATTTGCCGACATTGATCCATTTAAAGGGGTCGAGACCTACTACTCTGACTTGATCCTCTACAAGATAGAATACCAAGATGAAGGTCCCAATGATGCCGAT
Organism: Iris macrosiphon; assembly: GCA_036927795.1. Taxonomy (NCBI): domain Eukaryota; kingdom Viridiplantae; phylum Streptophyta; class Magnoliopsida; order Asparagales; family Iridaceae; genus Iris; species Iris macrosiphon. The sequence continues at coordinate 80,748,066 of JAYESA010000018.1, forward strand.
GATGAGGTAGAGACTGAGACAACATTGGATGAGCCCTTGAGAGTCCATCTTAAAGCACACGCTCTTGACACAGCTCTTTATTTCAGGGTTAAACTGCCCAGGAAAGTACCTGAGCCTCTGGTCGTTCGCCTCCGTAGACCGATTTGATTACTGAAGGAAGATCTGGTACCTACTATGACTTTCGAACCTCTAGTGATAAAGTTGAGCAGGATACCTCCAAAGCCGTCACTCGCACTGGGGGTAGATCTCGGGAAAAAAGAACTGGAGGAGTATGTAGCCGCTCTTGATAATGTCCCTTCTCTCAATGATATAATTTCGGAAGACAAGATACCTTATTTTATCAATAAAGGGCTATCTTTGATCTACTCAGATATTGTACATCTCAATGCGCTATATTCCCTTGAGCACGGTTCGGACTTGTACCTGCATACGCAGGTGACTACCACCTATGCAGTTAACCGGATTCTCGCCAGTAAGAACTCCTACTTCATAGTTCCAACAAGAAAGATGGGAGACAAACTTATCATCTTCGGCAAAGTGGAAAGTCCTTAATCCTCCGTCCCAGAGGAACTGGAGCCAGAACCCGATATCGACAAAATACCATTTCACCGGTACAATTCTCAAACCAAGCACCTCATTAGAAGATGGCATACGATCTGAAAGCCGCTAGGGGTTTGAACTACGGCAAAGGCCGACGGCTACCATTGCGACTGTAGGCGCATGCAGGCAAGTCCGAAGATTACTACCATAAGACCAAGTATGGCTTAGGGTATGTCACGCCTTTCATAACTACGAAAGTCTCGGATGAAGAAGATGAGTTACACTCTCACTCTTCAGAATCTTTCTCTTAGGACTCTAACGTTAGTATTGAGGAGATACTCAAACAAACTTTGTCTGCCAACATGGTGTCAGCTGACCCTGAGGAAGACGATGAGAATCCACCTGGACTCTTTGAGGTAGAACCGTGGTCCCAACGCTTTGACGCACAATAGAAAATACGGTTCGAACAGCGAGAACTTTCCACTGAGGACGAAGTCGTACAAATTGATCTGGACGACGAATCCTCCCCTAAACCTATCTTCATCAATAAGAGTCTATCCAATAAGGATCAAGAATTCCTGTAAACCCCCTCACCTAAAAATATATATTTTATGTGTATTTTATATTTATTGTATTTATTCCTAATAATCTATTAAAATCCAATTGTTGTATAAGGATACCTCACCGTAGTTTGGATATTAATGATATAGGACGACCCCAAAACCAATATTGTCTTTCGTAGGAAGTAGCCTATACTGGAGATACTACTCGTAGGATGTTTCCGTGACATAAAATTTGATCATTCAACATTGGTATGGCATTAGTGTAACAACCATAGTTGCTTTTATTTAAATTTAGAGACTTTTTATATATAATTTTTTTTTAGTTGGTTTTCCATCCAAAACCCCTAACAAAATTAGTAACCCATAATTTTAATTGCCACCACGAGTCCCCCATGCCAAATTAGGCTACTCTTTTTTTTGTGAGATTTGCATATTAATTGTCCATTAATTATTCTCTTAGAGTCCCAAGCAAATTCCAACTACCAAAGATTTACCATAGATTTGCTAAACAAGCAAATTAGGAAACCCCCCATCCAAATCCTACTCCTACCCAACCTGCATCCCCCTCTCCCAAATCCGCGTACATCCCCAAGTCCGACCCCTCTCTCTCTCACTCTCTCTCTCTCTCTCTCTCTCTCTCTCTCTATATATATATATATATATATATACCTTTATAATATCTCCTTCTCATCTTTCCTCCACAAACCCTAACCTAATCTCCTCTCCTCCTCCATCACCAAAGTCGACCCCCCCCCTCCTTCACGTGGACACCCACAACCATCCCCTCCATCCAAGAACCCTAGCATCTCCTTCCTTCTCCTTCTAGTTAGTTCTTTAATCTTCCTCTCCCTCCTTATTCAATCTCTTCTTGAATATATATATATGGGTAGTTTTGGTCTAGTTTTGATATATGTATGTTGGAGACCTTTGGACCTTGTTAGGACTTGATCATAGATAGAAAACCCTAAATTTTTTTTGATGAATTATTATTTTTCTAGAAATTATATATTATGAATTTATATTAAAATTAGATTATTTTGATATTTATAATGTCCCAACATACATGTACCACCCATTTTGCATCCATACTAGCAAGTTTGGTTGCCAATCCTAATAGAATCAACTGGTAGATGGTAAAATTCTAATTATTTTTGTATAGATAAAAAATATTATTTAATGTATTTAATACTAATTTTTATCAAATATATTCAGATTTTAATTATATTAGAATTCCAGGTGTTTTACATAACCAATTGACATAGTTTTGACAAAACTTGACCCCGACAATTGTAGACCTAAGCCCCGACCAAGAAACCATATTTTCTACATCAAATTACATTATTATATTTTAATTCTAATTTTTAATTATTTATTTCAGATTTAATTATTTGTCAAAAATTGATTTTATTGACTTGTCGGTAACTTGTTATGACCAAGTTTTAGTTTTTATTTGGTTTTGGACTCATAGAATTTATAAGAGATGACCCTATCACTAAAAACCCTTGTTTCTAATAAAATCCCAGAATTAATAGTTTTTAATAATTAATGTTTTAAAAATAGTTTTTTTGGTAATATTTTATGACTAGTAATATTTTTGGGTGGAGTTACTTGCATGTGCAACCAACGTAGAAGTATTAAGTAGATAATAACTTAATTGAAATAGAAAGTAGATTCTAATTAGTGTAATAATTAATTAGTAGGTGTTCAAGACGTTTCTGTGGAGAGCTCAGGACAAGACTTGTTGTGCTCGCAGCTTGGCTTGGTAGGCAAGTACATCTTGCTTTATTGTATTATTCAGTTTACATATGCCTAGTTTTTATTTGTTTAGTTTTGTGCACGCATCTTAGAGTTACAGACTTACCCAGTATCTTGTAAAGATACGAGGTATCTTCTCACCTGACACATGGTATGGTGGTCCAATCCTTGTCCTTGTCTGGTTGTGGGGTTGGATTATGGTGAAAGTACAAGGTATTTTCTGACTTGACACTGTTTCAAATACGTTCACTGTCTGAGTGAGTAGTGCATGGACTAGCGTGTCGACTGATTATCGGTACAAGAGTTCGAGTCTTGTGTTAGTAGTTGGTATTGGTTTAGTTTTCTAGATATTATTTGATGTCATTGCATTATGTCTGCACCGCCTATATGGTTCGGATAGTTCATTGGGAGGAAAGAATCTACTAGTGAGGGTATGGGATTTCTGTTTCTTATGATTTATATGGTGTAAATGGTGTATCCCCAAGTCCTATTGAATGCCTGGTGGGATGACGGATTCTTCTATTTCTTTCCCCTCATGCACCACTAGAGATGTCTCGAGTGCATTTCACATAGATGGTTTAGTTACCCTAATTATTGTTTACTGCTTTACTTTCATGCATGTCAATTTCTTGTGTACTTGTTATGTCCCTCTGAGGACCTGGCACCCTTTCCAGGTATGAAAGATCATGATTATTTTCAGGAGCACGGATCAGCAATTACTACTACTTTCTCGTTCGATGAGGTCTTCCCTTCGAGCCTCTCTGATCATTAGATAATATATTTATTATATTTTCTTTCATGTTCTAGTTTGGTAGTGGATTTGTCTTCACCCGATTATTAGTTTCTTCTCGACTATTTTATACTTGGTTAATTATCATATTTGTTTATTTATTACTATTTGGTTTTGTGGATGAGATTTGTATTGTCTGTGACTTGCATAATTATATATCACTTATGAATTATTATTCATAAAATAACGTATGTATATGTATGGTTTCCATATATTGGAGTTGCCATATACATATGGCTGGCATGCTCACGTATTCCTAGTCCTACGTATTTTGGGACTAGGGAGTGATAATCCCTACTACAGTTCATTAGGGAATATATTGATATCTTTGCCTGGAGTTACGAAGATATGCCGGGACTGTACTCCTAAATTGTGGTCCACAAACTCAACATCTTGTCAAACTCTAAGCCAGTCAAGCAACATCATTGACGGTTCAATAGTTAGTGGCTTCGTCCGCGAAGAACAATATCCGGATTGGGTAGCAAACATCGTGCCCATCATAAAAAAGAACGAAAAGATCCGTATCTGCATTGACTTTCGTGATCTAAATCCGGCATGCCCTAAGGACGAGTTTTCCCTTTCGATCATAGACATAATGATCGATAACACATGTGGCTTCGAGCGCATATTCTTCATGGACGGGTTCTCAGTATACAATTAAATTAAGATATTTTCTGACGACGAGAAGCACACATTGTTCCGAATGCCGATAGGAGTATACTGCTATACAGTCATGCCCTTCGGTCTGAAGAAAGTTGATGCTATATACCCGCAAGCTATGAGCACCATCTTTCATGAATATCTATGCAAGACGGTGAAGTATTACGTTGATGACATCGTCGTCAAGAGTTGCTCCAAAGATGATCCCCTCTGGGACTTGAAGACTATTTTTGACCTCATGCGTGTGGACCAGATCAAGATGAATTCTACCAAATCCTTCCTAGGAGTCTCCAGCGGCAAGTTCATGGGTTTTGTCATAACTTCGAAGGGTATCCATATAGACCCTGACAAGGCTAAAGCAATCCTTGAAATGCGCCCACCGAAGAATCTCAGAGAACTTCGTGGCCTTCAAGGAAGACTAGCATACATCAAGAGTTCATATCAAATCTCTCTGGATATTGTCAACCGTTCACTTAACTTATAAAGAAGGAAGTCTCCTTTGTCTGGAACGAAGAATGCCAACGCATATTCGACGACATCAATGAGTATCTCATAAACCTCCCAGTGTTGGTGGCATCCGTTGTACGAAGCCCTTTCTTGCTATATGTACGAGAAATAGATCACTCCCTCGGAGCTCTACTAGCCCAGAAAAGTGACGCCGATCACGAACACGCCATCTATTATCTCAATAGAATGATGGCCGATGCAGAGCACATGTACAATCCTATTGAGAAGGAGTGCCTCTCTCTAGTCTTTGCCATTCAAAAGACTCAGCATTACGTGGCAGAAAAAACCATCCATGTGATCTCATGAGTTAATTCGCTCAGGGTCCTTATGACTAAATCCGAAGTGCTCAACTCTCGCCTGGCCACATGGGCAATACTGTTGTCACCATACGACATGGTATTTGTCCCATAAAAGGAGGTCAAAGGCCAAGGATTGAAAGATTTCCCTGCAGCCCACCCTATACCAAAAATCTTGAAGCTCTACGAGGAGATCCCAGATGAAGTAGCAGACTCAAACATGACCACAAGCGCAGAAGTCATTTATCGAATGTTCTTCGACTGTGCTTCAAGAACAGGGCCCAAAGGCGATATTGTCGCTAGCGTATGGATAGTATTGATTTTTCTATACGATCTGGTCATCAACCGCGCTTACTCCCTCATAGAGCTGTGCTCCAATAATATGTCAGAGTACAATGCCCTCATCATCAGGGTTTAACTCGCTAAACAAGTGGGAGTTGACTACCTGGAAGCCTACGATGATTCCAAGCTGATAGTCAATCAAGTCTGAGGCAAGTACAAAGTTCGGAATGAAGACTTGATTCCCTACCACCGACCCACGCTCGACATTATCTCCACCTTCGAGCGGTTCTTCATAGAGCACGTCCCTCGACTGTAAAATATCGAGGCAGATGTCCTGACTAGCCTCGCAGCCTCTTTAGCTGTCATGCCCCAGTCCCAAAATACGTAGGACTAGGAACACATAAGCATGCCAGCCGTATATTTATGGAGACTCTAATATATGGAAACCATAAAACATACGTACACTGTATCATAAACAATAATTCATAAGTGGTATATAATTATCACAAGTCACAGGACATAACTAAATCTTATCCAGAGAAATCATAAAAAATAAATGATCATATATGTCAATAAACCAAATATGAACTAGTCGAGAAGAACTAATAGTTGGATGGAGACAAATCTACTACCAACTAGAATATAAGAGAAACAAAATAAGTACATCATCTAATGAACAACGAGACTCGAAGAGAAGACCTCCTCGAAAGATAATGAAATAGCAAGTCCTGATCCGTGCTCCTGCAAATAGTCATGATCGTCTACACCTGGAAAAGGACCAGGTCCTCAGAGGGACATAACAAGATACATAGAAGCATGCCAATAAAGTACTGAAAATAAACATCTAATGGGTCGCCTAACCGTCTATGTGAATGCACTTTGAGAATAACTTTCCAATACGTAGGCTATCTGGCTAAAATGGGATTGGTATGATTCTCTCGGAGATTCAGGGGCCTAAAAAGCATGTCATCTTTTGAACGCCAGAGGCCGCCTGATAATAATAATATATATAGTGGTCATCATGACCGCGCATCTCCGGCGGAGCGTACGGGTTACACAAAGAAAGTGCAATGGAGCCCAAATGCCTTACTTGTTGTCCTCCCCACCCCATGCTCTAAGCATTTCATATCCATGACATGATGATACCTCTAATAACTTTTAAGTCTTCTAGCATGCAAATTATACCCCTATCGTACGTCTCACCCGTATTGATGACCAATCAATACGTAAGTCCGTGATCTATATGAGACTCACAACTCGTGTAAGAAATGTGTCATAGCCAAATAAAATATAAGAATTCCTCACGATCATGTGGTGGTCTCGCAAAACTAGGTCGCCATGCATAATATATAATAAAGACAAAATACGACGTCACCGTCGTTGCACCCAAGCTATTCTTGGACGCACAGTTTATATAGCATTTAAAATATATGAATTAAATAAAAGAAATAAAATACATGCATTATTAGAAATATAAATCATAGTATAATGGCAAGGTATACTTGCATGCTCTGAAAAAGAATGAAGTCGCAACTCAAGGCGTCGTCCGATCTACCCGTCACGTAAATTAAACAAGTTAGGTTACAAAAGTGGGTGAATAGGTTCCTCCATTTTAATCAATTTTAATTCTGAATAAATAACCTAAAATTGTATTTTTAATCTTATTATAATCTAATTTTATTATTAAACCCTAATTTTGGTCCAAAGAAAGTCAACTTTACGGATTTGTGATCCGTGGCACGCAAATCGAGGCAATCCATTGACCAAAAAGTCAATTGACTCAAATCCTAGATTTGTGTGTGGAATTCTATAGATTTTAACTCTACATGAATGCTGGAATCGACAGTTTCATAAAATCACAAGTCGGTAAAGAGTTATGGCCACAAGGGCGCACATATGACAGTTTTCGGTGGTTTCCTATTTACGTCTACGTTGCACGAATTTTACAGTAGAATAACTTGATATTAAATTTTATAAAAATAATTTTATGTAAGTTCATCATGTCAGATTTTTGAAACTTCAAACGGCTCATAACTTTGACTTCGGGATCTCCAGAAATCTCGAAAATACGAAAATGCGTCTAATTTTGGACATTTGGCACTTTCGGAATACTCTGAAAAAATAGGTTCTTAAATTATTAAAATAATTTATATATTCAGAAAACTAACCTTGATTTGGTTCTAACAAAAAAAATTGGAACGCGTTTGGAGTCCGGATGTAGGACATATCATCTTTTTAAGTCGTCATAACTACTAGAAAATGAGGCTGAATTTATGACAAATTTTGACTATTTTTTGACGAAAAAGAGAGGAGTTTGGGGAAGAAAAATATGAAAGCTGAGTTTATTTCATAAGTCTAATAGCTATTTATAATGGTGGAGACTATTTAATTGAATACAACTAGGATTGACAAATTTGGATATGATTAGGATCAGTTTAAATATGGATATGATATGCATGAAGTTGCTTTCCTAGTAGACTTAGGATTTGAATTAGTTTAAAATATAGTTTAAATTTATCTCAATAATTTATAATCTTAAATCGAATTAAAGATAATACAAATAATTTATATATAATCTTATTAATATCTATTAATACTAAATTAGCATGTATCTAATATAAAGACTATATATATCCAAATAAATCATAAATAATTCAAAAATACAAATAAATTCCTTAAAATTCTAAATAAAATACAGAGAAATATATTTAAATATTTTAACCCTAAATTAAATATTTGGTAGTAACAACATGCAAGTATGGTCTCATAGTAAATTATGAAAGTACTAAAAATTTACGTTTCCTAGGTTTTCATTACCAACAATTCTAGAAAAATCTCCAAAAATCTAAAATAGCCTAAAAATAATTCTAAATAAATATTTATATAGGTAAATATATCAAAAAATTTATTTTCTAACTAACTAAGAGAACATCTATAATAAATATAATAATAAAAATACACACAAAATATCTGTTTTGGGTGAGGGGGTTTACATTAGTTGTTCCAGTCAATACTCATAAACTGATCACTGTGGTCGGTCGAGAGCTGGTCTGCTCAAAGAATAACCTCTGTCTATGTCTGAGCTACTCAGTAGAGACAAACACCGACGCCTAAGACTGAAGATTCCCATTTATCGACTACACAGTCTATGGAATTCTTCCCGAGAACCCAAAGAAAGCCACTTTCATCAGAAGATGTTTCCTCCGTTTCTATTACGATACGGCTACCAAAATATTGTATCGTCGTTCCTACGACGATCTTCTGCTATGATGCCTATCGAACCCAGAAGCAAAGTAGGCTCTTCGCGAGGATCACAATGTGGTATGTGATGCCCATCATCCCAGACCCAAGCTACATGACCGTCTCCGGAGAATGGGTTACTATTGGCCGACAATGGTCGTGGATGCTGTCAACTACGCATGAAATGCCAAGCGTGCCAAATCCATGATGACTTTATGTCACAACCACATCTCTAGAGTAGGGGCATTGCTGTTATTTGCAATATTTACATATAAATTATATTACAGTTACATGATATATATAATATAATATAATATTATTATTAATGATATGGGTTAGTGGACTAGACTTGGTGGGACCATGGAATTTACTTTAGACTAGACATTTGAACCCACTAGAATAATCTCTATCCTTTTTAAAAATTAGAATCTAGTTAGACCCCTCATTAGGAATAAAAATCCCAAAATTAAATAACTCTTCATGACTAACCATAGGTTCATTGAGGACCTTATGCATTAAAACACTAAGCCCTAGGTGTGGCTGGTCCTATATAGGGAGAGGGAGCTTCCTTCTAGATCTTCATAGCTCATGAAGGAAAACCCTAGAAATAGCTCTTCCCCAAACCTTTCTTTCCTCCACAAATTTTAGAATTTAAAACCCTAAATCCTCTTATTTTCCTCATCTAAGAAGCCTAGGAGCTTAAGTCATAAGAAGTATTGGAAAGGAAGAGGCTTAGCTTGTCATGACCCGCACCCGATATAGGGGTACGAGTACGTAGGTACGTCCAGCCTACGTCGCATCATTGACGGTAGAACGTTGTCTAGGTCACAATACTCTATCTAATCAATCTTACACGAATATTCAACTCCATAAGGAGACGCAGATATCATAATATAATATAAAATACTCAATCACAGAAACTAGAGCACGATAAGATCTCAAGGAAAATAAAAAAATACAACACAAATCTAAACAACAGAAATAGTCTAACCTGCAACAATAATATCCAAATCTCCAAGTATGCCAGAAATAAGTTCTCTAAGTCGCAGTCTGAAAAAATATTTCCAGTCAGGATGGAGCGAAGTACAAGCACTAATAGCAGTTCCATGTATATTGACAAAAACTATAATACAGTGTAAAGAAATACAAGATGGAGATAAATACTGGCAATAAGAAATACTGGAGATAATAAAATACTGAAAATAGAAATACTGGAGCATATGTCATCAATGGTGCAACTATCAAAGAACAGAAATATAAGTGCATGCTAGAACAATAAACTAGAATATAAGTGAATGCTAGAACAATAACTAGAACATAGGAAAATGCTAGATCAATACACTAGAGATACATGTATAGACTATCTAGCTAAGTTTGTGAAACATCAGCATATCATGTGATCGGCTTAGGACTGATCAGGCTTGCTATGTATGACTAGCTATAATTCATGTAAGGTCAGGCTAACCATCCAGATAGCTATGATACGAGCAATAGTCAGGCTAATCATACATAACAGGCTATGAGGAATGTAATAGTCAGGTTGTCACGTCCCGATCTCCTGCAGGCTAAATTGGCCGTTCCCCGTTGGCTGGCGATAAGAGTTCTAAGCCACATAGTCGTACAGATTATCTGAGTGCAGCGGAGTCATGAACGCATAGGCGATCGGGAACAAGTTCACTGAGTCGACAATATAGCGGAAGCAATGAATAACACAAGTTGAAGTAAGGAAAACTCTTTTATTGATATAAACATGTGTTACAGGCGACGTATAGCCGAGATTACAAGTCTCTCAAGCCTCTCTCTCTGAAATAATAAAAGCGTGCCAAGTGGCTTCAATTGTGAAACGATTGTACAGGTGATGTTCAGGCGATGTTTAGGCGATGTTCATAATATTATGTCTTGTATAGGTGCTTTTGTTCCGGACGCAGCACCCCAAGGCTTCAGAGGGAACTCCTGGCCATAGCACATACGAAGGAGGCATCCGCACCGAACGAGGTTCTCCCGTACCCTGCAAACGAACTGGTGGATTATCAGTACATTGAATACACTGGTGGGGAGGCTACTCGTCCGCTCGATAAATCCAAACACATAATATAAGTTCCGTGCACCAACTATTATGTTGTCTTTCTAGTTGCCTTAGGATCAGTTTCATGCGAAGATTTGTATAGTCTAACTCGTGTGGCAGTGCGCCGTGCGACATGAGAGAAAATACGGCGAGACTTACCAACTTACCATTTGACCTTCCCTGTCCAAGGCAAACCAAGTTAATTCAAGCACGGGCAGGTATAAACATTCAGGGGCAATAGCATATGCAAACACGAGTATTGTTATATCAAGATCGTCCAGGTGTTCAGTTGTTCATCGATGCGATGCAATGACTCGCACGCGGATAGCCGCTAAGCGAGGATGACTTATCTATATGAACAATTGTCGCTGGCATAGCCATAAAGGACCGTTATTGTAGTCTCCTCAAGGTCGAGGATAAAGTGCAAGCAATAGAAACGATGGGCATTGCACTTATCCTGCCAAAACAGACGACTACCGTTATTGTAGTCTCAAGGTCGAGGATAAAGTGCAAGCAATAGAAACGATCGGCATTGCACTTATCCTGTCGAAACAGACGACTACTAGAACTTCCGTCTAGACCGGGTCGGCCCCAGTGCCCCGGTGACCGCCCGCAGAACGAGATCCAAAGATCACCTTTTACAAGTTGTCTGCGACATGCAGGTCAGGGTCTCAGGTCAAGTACAGGAACAAGTTTGAGGCAGTATGTATATATATATATATATATATATATATATATATATATATATATATATATATATATATATATAACTTGTTGAGGCAGGATTGTTTATAATAGTGTATTGGTTGCTAAGCCAGTTGATTCAGAAGTTTGCTCCTCGAGCTGTGATTCAGGGATTCATTCATTCATGGTACAAATTTTCTATTTCGGGAATTGCCTTGGTGACCGAACGGTCCCGGAAACTTTCAGGTTCAATTGTACAGAAGGACTATTTGATAGTCTCCTGGCTGACTCAATGCATGCACAATACAATAACGTTAGGCATTTTGTAAGCAAGCAAGCATGCGTTTCTAAGGAACATAGGTAAACACGTTGGCTTGGACCCGAAGGTAAGCCGAGTAATGAAACCGTAAGGGAACTTAGCATATGAGGGTTTGAATATAAGCAATATTTTATTTCCATGTTCTAGCATAAGCAATACAAGTTAGGATTATTCCCTTAGCTAGGTGCATTGTATTCTTATTAGCATGAAGGGGGTGATTCACCTAGCAACTTGCATATATCGTTCCAGATTTTATGTGTGCTAGCTAAACAAAGACAAGTTCACCGTAGCCACCCACCTTAGCGATGATTCACCTCGGTCGAGTGATACTCCGAACGAGCCTCTGAAAGTCAAAGCCGATTCTCTTGAAAGGACAAGTCGGGATATCCTTTGCCTCAAACGAGTATTCTCGCCTGAGCAAAGTGGGTCGGGACATGCACTTTTCGCCGTTTGAATCGGCAGTCCGCTTGAGCGGAACGAGGTGTTACATCCTACCCAACTCAGAAAAAGTCTCATCCTTGAGACTTACTGAGGAAAAGCAGTACGTTTCAATCAATTTTGATTTAACGATACAAGGCTGAGGCAAACCTATACAAGTTGTACTTGTTTATTTGGATATTTACTTGCACAAGCGTTCGAGATCAGCATATCGCTAGTCTGGATCGTACACGTGTTCGTAGCGCTCCAAACACATGCACACCAACCAACTTAGTGATAGCGAAGTCTTAGCACTCGAGTTTTATATTTTCTTAAGTCTTGGATCATGCACAAGTTCAAGGCATCCCTCAAACTTATGCATTCAACCAAACTTAGAAATAGTAAAATCGGACAAGCTACTTGTGATAATCTCAAGGTCTGCACAGGTCGACACAAAGGCCCTAGCATCACAATTTTATATAAGCAATCACATTATTCTAATACGCTTTTCAAAAGTATTTAGACTCATTGTTGGAATATCCCATTGAGGCATTAAGAGAGAGCGTGCACATAACCTACGAACGAGCTTTTCCAAAACTGAGATATCGAAATAAAGTCCAAAGGCGTAGAAGCCAGGCTCTGATACCAACATGTCACGCCCTGATCTCCGCAGGTTAAATCGGCCGTTCTCGCTAGGCGAGAATCACCGCGCCAGCGCTCCTACAGAACGATCGCTTTGACCCATTCGGACGTGATACCGCACGAGCGTGAGCCACGCCCTTGCAAGGCCATGATTCATTGGCTGGCGGTAAGAGTTCTAAGCCACATAGTTGCACAGATTGTCCGAGTGCAGCAGAGTCATGAACGCATAGGTGATCGGTAACAAGTTTACTGAGTCGACAATATAGCGAAAGCAATAAATAACACAAGTTGAAGTAAAGCAAACTCTTTTATTGATATAAACATGTGTTACAGGCGACGTATAGCCGAGATTAGAAGTCGCTCAAGCCTCTCTCTCTGAAACAATAAAAGCGTGCCAAGTGGATACAATTATGGAACGATTGTACATGCGATATTCAGGCGATGTTCACAACATTATGGCTTGTATAGGTGCTTCTGTTCCTGACGCAGTGCCCCAAGGCTTCAGAGGGAACTCCTGGCCTTAGCACGCACAAAGGAGGCATCCGTACCGAACGAGGTTCTCCCGTACCCTGTAAGCGAACTGGTGGATTATCAGTACATTGAATGCACTGGTGGGGTGGCTACTCGCCCGCTCGACAAATCCAAACACATAATATAAGTTCCGTGCACCAACTATTATGTTTTCTTTCTAGTTGCCTTAAGATCAGTTTCATGCGAAGATTTGTATAGTCTAACTCATGTGGCAGTGCGCCGTGCGACATGAGAGAAAATACGGTGAGACTTACCAACTTACCACTTGACCTTCCCTGTCCAAGGCAAACCAAGTTAATTCAAGCACGGGCAGGTATAAATATTCAGGGGCAATAGCATATGCAAACACGAGTATTGTTATATCAAGATCGTTCAGGTGTTCAGTTGTTTATCGATGTAATGCAATGACTCGCACGCGGATAGCCGCTAAGCGAGGATGACTTATCTATATGAACAATTGTCGCTGGCATAACCATAAAGGACCGTTATTGTAGTCTCAAGGTCGAGGATAAAGTGCAAGCAATAGAAACGATGGGCATTGCACTTATCCGCCGAAACAGACGAATACCGTTATTGTAGTCTCAAAGTCGAGGATAAAGTGCAAGCAATAGAAATAATGGGCATTGTACTTATCCCGTCGAAACAGACGACTACCAGAAGTTCCGTCAAGAACGGGTCGGCCCCAGTGCCCCGGTGACCGCCCGCGAAACGAGATCCAAAGATCACCTTTTACAAGTTGTCCGCGACATGCAGGTCAAGGTCTCAGGTCAAGTACAGGAACAAGTTCGAGGCAGTATGTATATATATATAGAATTTGTTGAGGTAGGATTATTTACAATAGTGTATTGGTTGCCAAGCCAGTTGATTCAGTAGTTTGCTCCTCGAGCTGTGATTTAGGGATTCATTCATTCATGGTGCAAATTCCCTGTTTCGGGAAATGCCTTAGTGACCGAACGGTCCTGGACACTTTCAGGTTCAATTGTACAGAAGGACTATTTGATAGTCTCCTGGCTGACTCAATGCATGCACAATACAATAACGTTAGGCATTTTGTAAGCAAGCAAGCATACATTTCTAAGGAATATAGGTAAACACGTTGGCTCGGACCCGAAGGTAAGCCGAGTAATAAAACCGTAAGGGAACTTAGCATGTGAGGGTTTGAATATAAGCAATATTTCATTTTCATGTTCTAGCATAAGCAATACAAGTTAGGATTATTCACATAGCTAGGTGCGTTGGATTCTTATTAGCATGCATGGGGTGATTCACCTAGCGACTTGCATATATCGTACCAGATTTTATGTGTGCTGGCTAAACAAAGACAAGTTCACCGTAGCCACCCACCTTAGCGATGATTCGCCTCGGTCGAGTGATACTACGAGCGAGCCTCTGAAAGCCAAAATCGGTTCTCTTGAAGGGACAAGTCGGGATATTCTTTGCCTCAAACGAGTATTCTCGCCTGAGCAAAGCGGGTCAGGACATGTACTTTTTGATGTTTGAATTGGCAGTCCGCTTGAACGGTCTTGTCTGAATAATCCAACAGTCCTATAGACATCATATAATAGTAATGCAGAATCAGTCAATACACTAACATACACACAATCATAAATACTCTGAACTCAGGGGCTATGCTAGGTATGACACTGGTCAACTAGCAGGGTCAAATGTGCGTCTAACTGCACGAGTGTCAGGTCCTTGATTACTGTGCATAATCAGACAGTCAAACATTAACATATGTCTCGCCAGTACGTCAGTGTACACAAGGCAGACACTCACAATCACTCTGGGTCACATGGTCAAGTAAATACGAGATATCCACAGTTAAACTAGGGTTATACAGTATATATATACATATATAGTCATAACTAGCATTAGCATATAATTACTTAAATATATATATCCATATATTTATATATATATATATCAACTAATATCATATGCATACGCACACACATGTACGAGCACACTAGTTACTAGGTTCACCTACACAGGGTCCTCTATCACTAACTATCATGAAGCAAATTCTAATCCCTATTAGCATTCACACAAGCACGTATACACAACTATAAAAGAAGAGGGGACAGGTTCGAACCTCAGGGTGCGCACACGGGGTCGACGATGACGACGACGACGACGATGATGATGGTGATGATGATGGTGATGATGAAAGGGAGGAGGCAGGGTCAGGGCTGTTATGGTCCAGTCGGCGGAGGATGGGGTATTAATGGTGGTGGAGTTGGTGGTGTGCTCGTCGACGGGAAGAGGAAGCTGGCAGTGGGATGACCGGCAGGATGGTTCAGGCGGGGGTCAGCGGCCTGTCGACGTATGGGGATGGCCGGGATGGAGAGAGCAGGGAGGACGGGATCCTGTCGAGTGCTGTTGGTGCAGATGGGTCGAGGGACATCGGGTTCGGCTGGGAACTGCTCCGGTGGGTGTTCAGTCGACCGGAGGATGGATGGCCGCGGGTGTCATGGCGGGTCGTGAAGGAAGGAGGCGGTGGCGATGGTTGAGGGTGATGAGAGGTCAGGTTCAGCTGGTGGTGTCTTTCGTGGAGTTCAGTCGGGGAGTGGTGGTTGGGTATTGATGGGAAGGTCGAGGCAAAGCGGGAAGGACACGGAGGAGGACGCTGCTGACAAGGCGGTCGTGCCCAGGCGGAGAAGTCGAGCCGGGGGTGATCACCGGAGATGGGAGGCTGCCGGGTCTCGGTGGTAATGGCATTACAGGCAGTCGAGATCTGGCGAGTCTGCCCGGTCGACGGAAGGAGGGAAGAAGATGATGAATAGAGTTGGGTTAGGGTTTTGATTATTGAAAAGGGATGGTGATGATGATGATGTAAATAATATGGAGGGGTTTTGCATGTAGGAGAGAGGTTAATGGTGACATCCTAGGGATTAGGGTCGTTGTGATGGGATGGGGTTGGCATTGGAAAAGGGGTTGAGGATGAGGAATTATATATAGGAAAGGGGTGTGTGGTGTAGATGTTGCTTCATTTAGATGGGTGGACAAGATTAAACATGGAGGAAAATACATGAACAAAAAGATGAGAGAGGGATAGAGAGTTGAACGGTCAAAGGGAGGAGAGGGTTGATTTCTTTATGTGCTTGACCAATAGGATGGTGACACATTATTGCATTTTTGCATAAAAGCCCTCAACAATTGGAAAATTGCACAGAAAGTGGATTTTTGGATTAAATGAGAGAAAATACCATATTTGGTGTGATGTAGGGGCTAGAAAGGGAGTATGGTATTTAGTATGAGTCTTGAGGGTGTGAATGGGGGTTTGGTTTGGTATTGGGTGTAGTTTTGGATTAAGTTGGGTCCTTACATTAATTTATTTAAAATTAATGTAATTGATGTTCTAAAATTAATTGGAAGTACATGAGATTAAAATTAGGTAGAACACAAGTGTCATGGACATAGAAGACTCAGAATAGAATATTATCATAATTTGGGTTGCACAAAATGGGCCGAGATTGTGTCACCAATTTCGATTGGAACGCACAAAGATACAAAGTTGGATTTATTGAAAATAAAAATAAACGTCCATAAAAAAAATTGTGCGACTAAAATAAAACACAAGAGGGCATAATTATGAGTTACACAAGGTAAGAATGGAAGACGGGCACGTCTAGGACAAAGGTGTTAAATTTGTTGGAAGGCAAAAGCTAGTGTAGTGCTCCAAATATCGAAGCAACGGTAAGATACAACAATCAAATAAAATCACAATAAGAAATATAATCCCCAATAAATAAATCCCAAAAATGCTAATTAAATCCATAATCCTATAATTTGGTCAGGGGTTCATCCAGTGGGCTTCTAGGTCTAGTCTACTAACTCATGCATTAAAGAACACTATACATATTAAATATATATATACACACATATCATGCAATTATTTAAAATAAATACACACAATACTTATTATAAATAAAATGTCAAAATTACCCCTATTTTAGAATGTGGTAGTGACAAGTCTACCCTCCTTAAAAAAAATTTGTCCTCAAAATTTAAGATCCTCAATAGTTGTATTTATTTATTTATTTTACCATCAAAATTTAAATTCATTAAGCAATATAATCATGAAGTAAATCCATATTGTTATTTCACAAAAATTTCTCAAATTCTATAAATATCATATTCCTGAAAATCTTCAAATTTAAATCAAATTTTATTCTTATCACAATTTTCTCCAAAACTTTTTAAGTTAATAACTAAATACTCAAAAAAAAATTTAATATCCAATCCTTTAATTAAAATCCAATCAATGCATATTTATAAAATTTTAAAAATCTCATCCCAAAAATTTAAATTCAAACACTAATCCATTAATTATCTTACTCCTCTAATTTTAGTCCAATCGATGCGTATTTATAAAATTTAATCCTCATCCCAAAAATTAAATTCAAATACTAATCCATTAGTGATCTTATTCCTCGATTCTTTTTTTTCACACAATACTCAAACACTGTAATACTTACGAAGTCTTCAAATACAACATTCAAAATATAAGTTTTAAAAATATATCTTGCAGCTAAATAAATATAATGATAATCTTCTTAATTTCCTCGAATTTTAATGAAAAATTGAATCATATCATAATCTTCATAAAAATTAATGATTTAACAAAATCGTCAATTCTGCCATATTAAATTCTTAACTCTTTATTTAAATTAATGTTTATCCTCAAAATTTAAGGCACCTTGTCTCTCTCTGTCTAGTCATAACATCTTCATTAATCTTAACTATGGTCAAACCCCCAACAATCAAAGTCTAAGAAAATCCTACTTACAGTCATACAACATGCAATCTAGAGAAAATATGCATAGTTATGGTCTATTTTGTCATGGTATTGCAGTCTCTGCCAGGGTATACTACTAACTACATTCTAACAAGAAAATCACTATTGCAAGCTACGGTACTAAGGAATCAATTAATCAATCAAATAGACGAAAAAGGAACAGAAGGAAAGAACAGAACAGAACCTGCTAACACAACCCTGGTTTAAATTGCATCCAAGTTTAATACCTCTATCCCTTTAGGTACCAATGTTTCTACTACTAGCACAACCACTGCTAGCTCTCTTACCTACTGCAACTGTTTATACTAGTTATTCTTATCACTCAAGTGCACACCAAGTGCAACACAATACACTAAGTACTACTCCCTCTAATACGACTCTAGATGGACACCCAAGTCAGTTTGCTGTGCCATCTCAGACATGCTCAAGCTAACAGATCCTTACACATACACTTCATCCACTCATATATTGTTATATATTTTTTACCCACCATAAAATTTTATCCTCAAAATAAAATCCTTAAAATTGAACTTCTCGAACAATTTAAAATAAAATGTATATACTTTCCTCAAAAGTCAAATATTCAAATATTGAAATAAAATTTTAATCACTTCCAAATTTTTTATAGCTTTGACTATATTTATTGAATTGAATTTGAATCCTCAAAAATTTTAATAACATAAAATCTCAACTCCTTAAAAATTCTTAAAAATTGAAATTTATTTCCAATCTTTAAATTATAAATTTAAATCCATATCTATCTAAGTATATATATAAATACTCACAGTCTCTAATACTCAAGGTACACACAAATACACCAATTGTCTATACTCCTCAACTGTGTACTGAATATTGCTCTGCCTAGATTTATTTGTACTATTATTTCCAATAATTTTCTATCCATATTAACTGTTACATCATTCTAATATTATCACACGAGGTACTTACTGTTACTAGCATAATTCTCAACTAATCATTGTTATAGAAATACTAGCACTATTGTATAGTAGCACTAGCTTCATCACTACACAACATATGTCCTTAATGTTCTAGGATACTAGATTCATTATTAGATCGCCTCATCACACTCTCTAGAACTCATGATCACTTGCACTTTTTATAATACACATGTTTTACTTCACTCTCAAGGCAGGCATATGGTCCCATATCTAGATTGATGTATACGTATTTTCTCTTAAATCTTTTACAGACTGATACACTAATTAGTGATACACTTCATACCTTCCATGACCAATCTTAATATTTTTTAACCCATGGCACACTATTAAAATTTTCTAATACTCATGCTTCTACTTTTATGAACTTCTGTACTGACACTCAACACCCACTGTGCATCCTGCACACAATTTCTAGACACACTTTCACCTATTGCTTCCAACACATTACTTGCCTTAATATCAGGTAATATACATCCATCATTAGTCATATATCGGTACACTCAGATCAAGTCACATATCAAGGCCCTACTTTTATCTTTAATACAAGTCTCACTACTTAGCATAATGTATTTTTATTCTCTCACACTCTCTTATACACTTATGGGTATCCTCCTACTATGGCACACTCATTAATACCCTTTATGCATATACATTTCTTTACTCTTGATACACCCAAGTATCAACCACCAAATTGAATATCATGCTCCATCAATTTTTGATATAATTTCCTCGATACTTAATTGTTTACACGAGTCACCCAATTACATGAATTCATGACTATCCAGGACTGGCATGCTGCCTCTGATACTAACTCCTGAAACCATCACTGATACTCTTTATTCCCTCTTCTACCTATAGTACCAATACTAACTATAATGACACCTATCATAGAACTATTGCTATAAGGTACTACGCTATGGGTTAACTCTAGATCGATGCATACTACTCACATGTCCAACCAAAAAACACTTACAGACTCATATGCCACACTTAGTCAACATTGATACAAGATATAGACCTAATTGTAAGTCACCAATTATCGTACTAACAAGGAACCCTAATGGAACAAAGCTCTATAAGGAACTGGACTAAGGGCTGAAGGTATCTCCACTGCTAGCAAGAAAAATGATGGAACAAGGTCCTATGATAACAAAAGTGGATAAGTATTGAGATAATACTTTAAGAACCAATTTAAGATACAACCTGATAATCATACACGTCTGTCCGAAATCATGACACTCAGAATTCTCGTCACGCCAGTAAGCATAGCTGCAATAATCGATAGGTTCCATAACTAAGGTATGCAACTCTATAATCATGTCATCTAGAATCCTCACCCCGCCAACCGGTATGGCTGCGAGAAACTCTAAATTTTATAACTAAAATATGTACATCCAAGGTCAGATTCCTACGTTTCTGCCACGACAGCTATTATGGCTGCAATAAACTCTAGACTCCATAACCAAAGTAGACGTTTTACCTTTCTCACTGTCCTTATCAACATATGTCATCAGATAATACCGTATTTTAGTCCGTAAAATTCATCTCGATATAAAATTAGACTTAACAACGATACCAAGAATTAAATTTAATAATTGATCAACAAGAATCAAATTCAATAACAACAAGTGAGAATGAACAGAAATAAGGGAAATTTTTTTAATTGGAAATTATAATAAGATTCTCAAGGGTCATCCCAGAAATCTCTCAAAAATTTGTGATTGAGTATTTTCTCTCATCTTAGTATCCTATGTCCTATATCCTATCGCAGGCACGCAGTAGTACAACTAAGACATCGCACTACCACGATATCACATAACTTGCGAAGCCTGACCTGCATGGGCCACCATTAAAAATGTGTTATAACCCACACCTGATATAGGGGCACGAGTGCGTGGGTACGTCCAGCCTACGCCGCAGCATCGGCGGTAGTACGCTGTCTAGGTCACAATACTCTATCTAATCAATCTCACACGAATATCCAACTCCATAAGAAGACGCAGATATCATAATATAATATGGAATACTCAATTACAGAAACTAGAGCACGATAAGATCTTAAGGAAAATAACAAAATACAACAGAAATCTAAACAACAGAAATAGTCTAACCTGCAACAATAACATCCAAATCTCCAAGTATGCCAGAAACAAGTCCTCTAAGTCGCAGTCTGGAAAAATATTTCCAGTCAGGATGGAGGGAAGTACAAGCACTAACAATAGTTCCATGAATACAGTGTAAATAAATACAAGATAGAGATAAATACTAGCAATAAAAAATATTGGAGATAATAAAATACTGGAAATAGAAATACTGGAGCATATGTCATCAATGGTGCAACTAGCAATGAACAAAAATACAAGTGCATGCTAGAACAATGAACTAGAATATAAGTGAATTCGAGAACAATAACTAGAACATAGGAAAATGCTAGATCAATAAACTAGAGATACATGTATAGACTATCTAGCTAAGTGTGTGAAACATCAGCATATCAAGTGATCGGCTTGGGACTGATCAAGCTTGCTATGCATGACTAGCTATGATTCATGTAAGGTCAGGCTAACCATCCGGATAGCTATAATGCGAACAATAGTCAGGCTAATCATACATAACAGACTATGAGGCATGTAATGGTCAGGCTGCACCAACGTGAGGTGTGGGTGAGCTATGATTCATGTAGAGTTAGGTATGATCACATAATCTACTAATATTTTCCCGTGCCCAGCTAGCACGATGGATTCCAATCATGACTCCTCGTGACCGGTCTCGATGATGCCAACTCGTGTATATATAGTGTCAGAATCATGTACGCTATACAACTGGAATCATATAGATAATCAACATAATAAAAACTGTCAGAGAATGTACTCACCTGTGGTCCTACTGTTGGCAATACCAATATCCTGTTTCCAAAGTCTTGTTTGAATAATCTAACAGTCCTATAGATATCATATAATAGTAATACAGAATCAGTCGATTCACTAACATACACACAATCATAAATACTCTGAACTCAAGGGATACGCTAGGTATGACACTGGTCAACTAGCAGGATCAAATGTACGTCTAACTGCACGGGTGTCAGGTCCTTGATTACTGTGCATAATCAGACAGTCAAACACTAACATATATCTCGCTAGTATATCAGTGTACACAAGGCAGACACTCACAATCACTTAGGGTCACATGGTCAAGTAAATACGGGATATCCATAGTTAAACTAGGGTCATACATTATATATATACATATATAGTCATAACTAGCATTAGCATATAATTACTTATATATATATTCATATATTTATATATATATCAACTAATATTATATGCATACGCACACACATGTACGAGCACACTAGTCACTAGGTTCACCGACACAGGGTCCTCTGTCACTAACTGTCATGAAGCAAATTTTAATCCCTATTAGCATTCACACAAGCACATATACACAACTATGAAAGAAGAGGGGACATATTCGAATCTCGGGATGCGCATACGGGGTCGACGATGACGACGATGACAACGGCGATAATGATGATGCTGATGATGAAAGGAAGGAGGCAGGGTCGAGGCTTGCTACCAGAGTCGGAGCTCAGGCGACTGCACTGTTCGACGGGGAGTTCTGCTGAGCAGGTCGGGGCTGCTATGGTCCAGTCGGTGGAGGATGGGATGTTGAGCTGGTGGTGTGCTCATCGACGGAAGGAGGAAGATGGCAATGGGATGACCGACGGGATGGTTCAGGCCGAGAACAGCGGCCTGTCGACGTACGGGGATGGCCGGGATGGAGAGAGCTGGGAGGACAGGATCCTGTTGAATATTG
>JAYESA010000018.1:80775935-80830935 GCA_036927795.1 Iris macrosiphon
TTAGAGATGTACTCTGCTCCTTTCCTGACTGGATATATTTTTCCAGATGACACTGAGGAGTACCCTACCTATTATGGACCCCAGGATGTTGTGGATTTAGATTCGGAGACCCTGGCTCAAGAGGGACTTATCCCAACTGAGACAGTTGACCCTGGAGTGTAGCTTTATAGTATAATAGTATTCTTTTGTACTGGATTTGTCTCCAGCTTATTTTGTTACTCTTCAGACTCATTGATGTATTATTTTAAACTCATGAGTTGTATGATGACTATTCTATTCTTATTTGATTCGTGCTCATTCTATCTTAGTTCTGTGATTGAGTATTCTATTATTATTGGTGGTTCATTACTTTAGATAGACTATCTAGACAGCGTTCTACCGCCGATTCTGCGGCGTAGGCTGGGCGTTGTTTCCGACTAGTATCCTTATATCGGGTACGGGTCATGACACATTTTTGGTGGTGGCCTATGCAAGTCTAGCTTCACAAGTATGTGATGTCGTAGTAGTGCGACAACTTAGTTGTACTACTGCGAGCCTGCGATAAGATATAGGATATAGGCTGAGATACTCAATCACATCTAGGAAAATTCTTTTGATTCAACTATTCTCCTTTGACATTGATACTTGAACCCTTAAACTGTTCTTTCCTTGATGTCTTACATCTTGTGCCATATTGATTCTTTCTTTCGCTTTGTCTCAGGATGCCGCCTAAGACTAGATCACACCAGGGGAGAGCAGCTTCTAAGAGGTCTGCGACATCCCGAGGGCCTGCACCAGTCACTTCTCCGGTGATTGGAGTGTCAGCTGCTTTCGGAGGTCCACCACCTACTCAGAGGACTATGCCAGCTGTATCTGAGGGGCTTCCACCTCCACCTTCTGTGCCAGCAGAGGCGTCACAGATGTTTATACTCTTTTGTGAGATACTCGAGGCACAGAGGGCTCAGTCAGAGGCACATCAGAGGCAGACCGACGTCCTATGGCAGGGCATCGAGAGTGCTTATCAGCTTGCTCGTGCTGTAGTTGAGAGAGGAGTTCCGGTCCAGCAGCAGGTTATTCCTCAAGTTGCTCAGCTTCGGCCAGGCAACATTCAGGACTTCAAGAAACTGGAGGCTAGGGTTTTCAAAGGGACGGAGGGCATCGTCTATGCTGATGATTGGCTCGAGGACATTGAGCGTCTTATGAGGGTGTCCCGTCTTTCTGAAGATCTGAAGGTTGATGCGGTAGGACTTCAACTGTTCGACGTCGCTCACACTTGGTTCAGGAATGAGCCAGTTCTGGTTAACGTAGGACAATCTTGGGAGGTATTCAAGGACCTTTTCAAGAAGAAGTTTTTCGCCCGGATAGACAGGCTTGACTTGGGGAGAATTTGAGAGTCTCATTCAGGGAAGCATGTCTGTGGAGGAATACGCTGCGGAGTTCGGTAGGTTGAGCCGATTTACAGAGTATTTGGTGAGAGAGCCGGAGGTTTGAGCTATTCATTTCCGAGAGGGTCTAAACTGGGAAGTAAAGATTCTCATTCCGTCTTTTTATGAGACATACTCGGAGATACTTGCGGAGGCACGCAAGGTTGAGCGGGATCTGGGTTTGAAGACCAAGAGAGACCATGATTCTTTTCTGGGGGCCAACGGCAGTGCAGTATCTGCCAAACGTCCTCATTTCCAGTCCAGACCTTTCCAGCAGCCACAGTAGAACCAGACTCCAGCTAGAGCACCTTTTCACCAGGCACCTCAGCAGCAGAGACAGTTACAGCAAGCTCTATGCAACTTCTGCAAGAAGCCCGGCCACATCTGGGAAGTTTGCAGGAGGAGGCTAGGAGTTTGTTTGTATTGTGGTACTGAAGGGCATCAATCAAGGGAGTGTCCTCGTCGTGCAGTTCAGGGAGCAGCTCCAGCTTTGAGGACACAGACGAGACCACCTGCAGCACAGCCGAGGGGACCGCTTCCGACACAGCAGCAGCGTTTTGTCCAGCATCAACAGCAGGGAGGTGCTCGACAGGGACGAGCGTTTGCTATGACCGTCGAAGAGGAGGAACCCACCAGAGATGTCATCGCAGGTTCTATTCTTCTTGATTCCATTCCATCTTTAGCTTTGTTTAATAGTGGTGCTTCCCATAGTTTTGTATCTGTTTCTTTTGCTCTGAAGCATGGTTTGGTAGCTGAGTCTTTGCTTAGGACTTGCAAGATCATGATCGGGAGAGGCATTATCCTGGTTAATGATATTTGCAAGGATCGGAGAGTTACTCTGGGAGGCCGGGAGTTGAGTGCGTGTCTACTTGTAATGCCACTTCCGAGCTACGATATTGTACTTAGGATGGATTGGTTGAGTAGGCACCGTGCTAGCATAGACTGTAGAGGAGGTAGAGTTTTGTTTGGTTCGCCAGGAGAGCCAGAGTTCGAGTTTACTAGAGGAGCTGTGGAACAGGGAGAAGGCATTATTTGTGGAGCTATAGTGGAAGACAAGGAGTTGTCGCATCCGTTGATAGCAGAATTCTTGGATGTGTTTCCTGAGGAATTGCCAGGATTGCCACCAGATCGAGATGTTGAATTTTCTATAGACTTGGTGCCAGGTGCAGAACCAATTTTGCAGCATGTCTATAGAGTAAACAACAGCGAGCTGGTCGAGTTGAAGAAGCAGGTGGACGAATTGCAGGATAAGGGGTTTATCAGATCGAGTTCTTCACCATGGGGAGCCCCGGTATTATTTGTACCGAAGAAGGATGGATCAGTGCGTATGTGCATTGATTACAGGACTTTGAATAATCTCACTATCAAGAATAAGTATCCTTTGCCACGGATTGATGATCTGTTTGATCAGTTGAGTGGTGCGAAGGTATTTTCTAAGATAGATTTGAGATCAGGCTACCATCAGGTGAAGGTGAAGCCGGAGGACATACCGAAGACTGCTTTTAGAACTCGGTATGGTCAGTACGAGTTTATGGTGATGCCGTTTGGTTTGACTAATGCATCGGCGGTATTTATGAACTTGATGAACAAGGTGTTTCACCAGTACCTTGACAAGTTCGTGGTGGTGTTCATCGACGACATACTCATATACTCGAGGACACCGGAGGAGCATGAGGAGCATTTGAGGATTGTGTTGGATGTGCTGAGGAAGGAGAAGTTGTATGGGAAGTTGTCCAAATATGAGTTTTTTTTGGACAAGGTAGAATTCTTGGGGCATGTTGTGACTGGTGATGGTATTTCAGTGGATCTGAAGAAGATTTCAGCAGTGGAATCTTGGAAGACTCCGAGTTCGGTAGCAGAGATCAGGAGTTTCTTGGGATTGGCAGGCTATTACAGGAAGTTTGTGCAAGATTTTTCGAGGATTGCCGAGCCGATGACCAGACTCATAAGGAAGGATGTGGAGTTTGTTTGGACGAAGGATTGCCAGGTTGCTTTTGAAGAATTGAAGAAGAGGTTGACGTCTGCTCCTATTTTGACGTTGCCATCAGGGTCCGGAGGTTTCACTATTTATAGTGATGCATCGGGAAAGGGTTTAGGTTGTGTTCTTCAGCAGCATGGGAAAGTGATTGCCTATGCATCCAGGCAATTGTGCTCTCATGAAAAGAACTATCCTACCCATGATTTGGAGTTGGCAGCCGTTATCTTTGCTCTGAAGTTGTGGAAACATTATTTGTACGGAGAGCGTGTGGAGATCTTCACAGACCACAAAAGCTTGAAGTACATTTTCACGCAGAAGGAGTTGAACATGAGGCAGCGTCGGTGGTTGGAACTGATGAAGGATTTTGATATCTCTTTACAATATCATCCTGGGAAAGCCAATGTAGTTGCCGATGCTTTGAGCAGGTATCCGGTAGCTATGTTCTTGACGCAGGATCGATATTTGTTGGAGGACTTGGAGAGCTTGGGCATTGAGGTGATTATTCCTGGTGGTGCTATGCAGATGTGGGGATTGCAGATACACTCAGATTTGATGGACAGGATTAAGGCAGCACAGTATGATGATATATCTTTGAGGAGTATCAGAGCTCAGGTGAGAGCAGGATTGGAGGATGATTTCACTATTTCAGAGGATGGATCTTTGAGGCATAGAGTTAGATTGTGTGTGCCTAGTGGGGAGTTGCGAGAGGAGGTGTTGCAGGAAGCACATCGCTCTCAGTATTCCATACATCCAGGTGCTAACAAGATGTATCGGGATATGCGAGAGAGTGTGTGGTGGTATGGCATGAAGAGGGAAGTGGCACAGTTTGTATCCAGATGCTTAGTGTGCCAGCAGGTGAAAGCTGAGAGGCAGAGGCCAGGAGGGTTACTTCAGCTATTACCCATTCCAGAGTGGAAGTGGGAACATATTACTATAGATTTTGTGTCCGGACTTCCATGATCTCCAGGAGAGAAAGACGCGATTTGGGTCATTGGTGATAGGTTGACCAAGTCGGCCCAATTTTTGCCTTTCAAGGTGGGTTTATCTACGAAGAAGCTGGCAGAGATGTATATGAGACAGATCGTTAGGATACATGGAGTTCCCGTCAGCATAGTCTCAGATCGGGATAGTCGTTTTACTTCTCATTTCTAGAGGAGTTTGCAGGAGAGTTTGGGCACTCAGCTCAAGTTCAGTACTGCATATCATCCCCAAACATATGGGCAGTCAGAGAGGACTATCCAGACTCTCGAGGATATGTTGCACACTTGTGTACTAGATTTCGGGGGTTCTTGGGAGGACCATCTCCATTTGGTAGAGTTTGCTTACAACAACAGTTACCAGGCCAGTATAGAGATGTCACCTTTTGAAGCTCTATATGGTCGGAGGTGTCGTACTCCTTTGTCTTGGGACGATGTTGGAGAGAGAGTTTTGCTTGGGCCAGAGATGGTTGTGGATGCAGCAGAGAAGGTTCAGTTGATCAGAGACAGACTTCGAGTGGCGCAGGACAGACAGCGGCATTGGGCCGATAGCCATCGAAGACCTTTGGAGTTTGAGGTATAGTTTAGATTTTGTTTGTGCTTATTCTTGTTTGTTATAGATTAAGTTCTTAAGATGGTATTTTGTTCTAGGTGGGTGGTTTGGTATTTCTGAGGATTTCTCCGACACGAGGCACGATTTGCTTCGGTGGAGGCGGAAAGCTTAGTCCGCGATTCATCGGACCTTTCACTATTCTAGAGAGGGTCGGTGCAGTTGCTTATAGACTAGACTTGCCACCTGCATTGGAGGGAGTGCATAACGTGTTTCATGTGTCGCAGTTGAGACGATACGTGGCAGATCCTAGTCATATATTGGATCACTCAGAGATAGAGGTGGGCCCTACTCTTAGCTATCCAGAGCAGCCAGTTGAGATTCTGGATCGGAGAGAGAAGGTGCTGAGGAACCAGACTATTCCTTTGGTACGCGTCGCATGAAGGCATCACTCTCCGGGGGAGTCTACCTGGGAGAGAGAGGATGACATGCGAGAGCGTTATCCATATTTGTTTTTACCTTGAGGTATGTTATTTTCTAGTTATGTTTTGTTCATTAGTTAATTGTGATTCTTTAGTTCTGTTCTATGATTTTCTGGGGGTAGTTTTCATCTTTAAATTTCGAGGACGAAATTATTTTAAGGAGGGTAGACTTGTCACTACCACATTTTAGGAAAAAGGGTATTTTAGTAATTTTCTATTTAAATAAATATTGTGCATGGTAAATATTTTTTGTTGTATTATTTAATTGTTGCTAGGTGTTATTTAATTATTTTGGACTTATTTTAGTGGACCCAACTAGTGTAGTTTGGACCCATGGACCAACATGAATTAAATAGTTAGACTTGGCCCATGTAGAAAGCCCATGGTTAAGGAGATGGATTAAATTAATTAAATGATTAGACTAGAAGCTTCCTTCCTTAATTATTTCTTAATGAGAGGCCCCAAGGGGTACATTGGACATTTTATAATTGCTTGGGGAAGGGGGCATGGCCGGCCTATATTAGAGGGGGGGAATTTCTCTCTCCTCTCATTCTCATTCCAAATCTAGATCTAGAATTCCCCACTCCCAAATTCTTTCCATTTCCATTCCAATTCTCCACCAAATTTATTCCAAATTCTTCCCAATTCACCATTAGAAAGTTGAGAAGAAAGGATCTAGAAGGAGGAAGCAAGGATCTACAAAGAGGAGCAAGGATCTACAATTTGGAAGCAAGTTCATCTCAATTGGAGGTTTTATTGGGAATCCATCTTCTAATAGGTATAATTCAGTTTTTTTCCTTTAAAATAGCTTCTAAATATGAGATTTAATCATGTAAAATCAACCCATATATATGTACTACCCATAGGACTTTATTTTGTGTTCATAGGAGACCCATGGAGAAAGTTATGGTGCTTTTTGTGTCAATTTTGTTGGAATTCCGAATTTACATTTTATTGTGTGTGTCAATTGATCCTATAGATCAATTGGGCATGTGCTTATATATTTGGGGCTTGTGTCGTGTCCATATTTGGGTACATGTGGTTCGTATCCCAACTATTTGGTGATACGTGTCATTTTGGGAGTTTTCCTCCGACACGGGGCTTTGTACATGTCGTATTTTGACACGGACACATAGATCTACTTTTGACACTTTGATTTGTTCATAAATATTATTTATGACTTGTTTGTGTCCTTCGGGGTACATTTGGTTGTGTGTTGGACTCGTGTCACATGCGTATCCTAGATCTAGTGGGATACGGTGTGAAACTTTCCAATTTGGTGTGTTTATGTGTAGATCTAATTATTTATGCTTTAAATTCTTTATTTATAATTAGTAAATATATATAGATATTATATATTATTTTAGTGTATTTATTATGGTATTTATTGTAGCATAGATCTATAGATATTTCTATGTGTTCTAATGTGGTGTATAAATATATGTATGTAGCTTTCTTACATGCAATTATATATGTACTTATGTTAATAACATAAATTATACATAAATATTTTATAAAATATATTTATGCGTTTAAATATGTAATTATATTATTTATAATTATTATATATTTAATTGTTAATTTAATGAATGTATTTTGTGTGTGCTTCTAGCCATGTTAAAATATGTACATTAATAGTATTTGATTGTGTAAGTTATGTGTATATGTATATATAAGTATATATATTATTAATTGTTTTATATATATATATATATATATATATTGATTTATATTGATTTATATATATATATATATAGTTATATATTATATATTTCTTTTGGCGACAGCAATTTTTTATGACAGTTTCTGTCATTAATATACCGTGGACAGCAGCAGCCGCTGTAGCTATTAATGACAGTCCTGTCATTAATAGCAGCGGACGGGATTTAGACAGCGGTAATTGCGACTGTTTTCTGTGACAATTTTTTAACTGTTACCGATTGAGCAGCAGTGGTTTATATATAGAGTTTCTGCGACATATTTTCTGTGACAGTTGAGACTGTCACTATAAGCTGTTTTATTTAATTTGTATTTTTAGCTCACTGTTTTCAGTGACGTTTTGGCAGATTTAATTTATATATTATATTTGTATATATATATGTATATATATAGGTGTTTTGTGAGGTATAATACTAATAATAATATATTATTTTATTTGTATAAATATTGGTTTGTATATACATTATTTAGAGTGTGCATTAATTATATTATTAGTATACTTTGTGTGGGTACCAATTTGGGATCTAATTTTGATTCCTAAATTTTTGTATTTTATTCTATATTATTTATATAGATTTCTTGTGAGGTTGACCTTGGTTTGACCATGTTTGACTTTAGTTGACTTTAGAGTTGACCATAGTTGACTTTTGACTTAGAATTTATTTATTGACCTAGAAGTTGACTAGTTTGACTTGTTCTCTTTTCGGGACCTTGTATTAAAGTGGTATTCTATATCTAGGTCTTCGAGGTACCGAGTCAGACATCTGTGAGACTGTTCTTTGGACTTCAGACGAGTACATTCTCTGATAGTTTCTCATTTATGATATCCTCTATGTTCGTTGTATCTAGTGTAGATATCCATGTTCTCTTGACACTATGGTTACACGGATTAGTATATCCGGATCTCGTCATGAGATGTTATTCCTTGGTATATGGTGTATATGGTGCAAGTATTGTTTTATTAGTTATCTTGTACATGTACGGACACCGATTTTTGGGAGGAGTCGCTCTCTTCTTGGGGAATCTAGTGCCATAGCATACCGTGGTTGGATCTATTATACCAGTTGGGGGTGGGGAATATTAGTATAGATATGTGATCAAATCCCTATTGAATAAAGTATTGGTAAGCGAATAGTGTTGATCATGCACCGCACGTATGATTAGCCAGGCCGCATTGTATCTTGCCCAAGCCGATCACATGTTAAGCTAGTACTCACACACTTAGTCATTAGTATTATTGTTTCATTGGCATATTATTCATTATTGTATTTCTTTCCAATATTTCCTTATTGTCTATATATCTCTTGTATCTATTTTGTGCATCTTGTTTATCCACAGCTATTTACTGTTACATAGTTTTTATCATGGATTAGAACTGCTGTTAGAGATGTACTCTGCTCCTTTCCTGACTGAATATATTTTTCCAAATGACACTGAGGAGTACCCTACCTATTATGGACCCCAGGATGTTGTGGGTTTAGATTCGGAGACCCTGGCTCAAGAGGGACTTATCCCAACTGAGACAGTTGACCCTGGAGTGTAGCTTTGTAGTATGATAGTATTCTTTTGTACTGGATTTGTCTCCAGCTTATTTTGTTACTCTTCAGACTCATTGATGTATTATTTTAAACTCATGAGTTGTATGATGACTATTCTATTCTTATCTGATTCGTGCTCATTCTATCTTAGTTCTGTGATTGAGTATTCTATCATTATTGGTGGTTCATTACTTTAGATAGACTATCTAGACAGCGTTCTACCGCCGATTCTGCGGCATAGGCTGGGCGTTGTTTCCGACTAGTATCCTTACATCGGGTACGGGTCGTGACAATAAGTGAGTATGTGTCCATGTTAGTATGGGTGATGCACATGAGTTGTATCAACTATGCTGCTGTGTACTGTGTATGTGCTAGGTGGGATCGGGTTCAGTGACAGAGGGTGTCGGGTCTGTGAACTGTGTGCATCAGTGAGCTAGTGACACCATGTCATAGTGTATAGGGTCGGGCACTCTAGAGTGTGTGTTTGTGAGAAGTGAGGATTTTAGATATGCATGTGAGAGCATGATCAGTGTGCAGGGGATACATGCAATCTGTGTGCAAGTAAAGAGTGTTTGAATGTTCTCATAAACACAATAGGTATCAGCTGGAGGAGTATCATGAATGCAACATCAGCAGATTGAAGCTCTACACAAAATTTATTATGCAGTCTAGATGCTAACCTGTGTGGTCGAGTGTATCTATGCAATATGAGAAGTGTATCTGTGCTATGTATTGATTGGGGATATATCAAGTCTTAATGTCGAATTAAGAAAGAAGTAATATCTAAATCCTTGTTTCAGAGCTTGTTGTAGTTACACAGCAACATGAGCATGCGGTTGCAACAATTGATGCAACAGTGATAGGCAGGTTGGTGTTAGTGTAATACATAAAATATTTGGGAATTGATGTATGTGTTCTACTTAGGAGTATGTCTTGTATAATGGGTGAGAGAGGGGTAGCTATGTATCAGTTTTGCATCTCTGTATGTATATGAGAGGTAGTAAGAAGTTATCAAGTGACAATTAGATAGATATGTGCGGGTCTAGGAATATGCAGCTAGGTATTGTAGGTAAAAGGGGAATCGAGTTGTGTTGGTTCAGTGAATTATTCTCAGTTGTACAGTGTATGTTAGTATTACTGATAGATGACTAGTTTAGTTATATTCATATGTATGTTAGTGTTGTTGGTTAGTATGGTAGAAGTGATTAAGTGTGCTATAGTAAACTTATTCGTGTGACTGTGTGTAGTGATCAGTCAGTGTATTAGTGATAGGGTTCAGTTGGGGGATAACTGTAGGGTGTGTTAGAATGTGAATAATGTGTTTTGTAGTGATGAGTTGCTGCTATGGTAGGTATTGTTTTAGCAGCAATTGGTTCAAGGATTTGGGTAAGTTGCAGTAGCCTACCTGGGTACAGGTAAGGAAGAACCGCAAGTAGCAGTTAGCTACCTGTAATGAGTTGAGGAAAAACTTGGTTACCTAGAGTTGCATGGCTTCAAATATGTGCATCAAACCTTAACTTGGATACTGCAGTACCTGGGAACCTTGCAACATGTGCAATCAGGCACATTGCAGCTGCACAAGGTAGTAGAGAGTGTGAGAGGGTTAAATCTCATATTTGAACGAGTCGTATCAATTGGATATCAATTAGGATAGTGGTTGGGGGGGGTGTATTATGCTCTAGTTGGTATCATACTTTATTTAACAAATTAGTTTATGTATATAGTTAGAAACACAGTTAGTAGGTAATGTTTAGTTACTACTTATATTAGTTAATAGTTGAGGTATCACCCATACACCTAGTTAATGATCATATTATTTAGGATTGATCTAGTATTGACTTGTTAGTGACCAATATAGACTTATAATCATAGTTTGGACCTAGAAATTAGTATATGACCTAGTATTTGCCTAGAGAGCATGTTTAATGCATTTTAGCTCCTTATCACTCTATTATATCCATTTTAATATGATATTCATATCTAGGTGCGTGTAACACCATCTCAGACACCGAGTGACATTATTTATTTCAGATAAGAGGCGAGTACATTCTCTGACATTTTTTATTATTTTAACTATCACTATGATTCTAGTTATTATGTATACTTGATTCCGACACAGTGGATACACGGGCTAGTATCATATATATCAGTCATAAGGAGTCATGATTGGAATCGATCGTATTAGTTGGGAACGAAAAAATATTAGCAATATTATGTGATCATACCCCACTTTACATGCATCATAGCTCACCCTACATATCACGTAGGGTATAGCCTGACCATTTACATGCCTCATAGCCTGTTATATATGATTAGCCTGACTATTGGTCACATCATAGCTAACCAGATGGTTAGCCTGACCTCACATGAATCTAGCCAATCATATATAACAACCCTGATCTAGTCCCAAGTCGATCACATAACAAACTAATATTTTACAACACTTAGCTAGAATTTTTATTCTTTTATTACAGTACATTTATTTCTAGCATTCACCTATATATGTTTATTGCTAGTTAGATCTATATGCTTATTACATGACTCTCCAGTATTCCTTATTTTTTAGTATTCTTTAATATGTTTTACCTTGCACTGTTTTATAGTTTTTGTCAATATAATTGAAATTGCTGTTAGTGTTTGTGCTTCGCTCCAATCCCGACTGAATAATATTTTTAGAGGATCTCGAGGATTTCTGTCCTACCCAGTATGGCCAAGTAGGGGATGGAGAGTTCATCCCGGAGATTCCAGAGGAGCCACTCTCCTTAGAGAAGACACTACCCATAGTTGTTTAGACAACATTTAGCCTAGTTTATTATGTATTAGATTGTTCTAAACTTTGAGACTTGGGTTGTATTATGTTGAGATATCTAGACTCTAGACTTTTATTATTTGAGTTGTATTCTAGGCTTATGTCAGAACTTCTTTTATCTTTTCATCTTATCGTGCCATTTACTTTCTTATAGTTATTGTGATTGAGTACCTTATGTTTGATGATCAATATGCATTATTCATTGTCCTCCTTATGGAGTTGAGATCATTGACAGATTATTTTGTGAGTTGTGATCGGTAGTTTTAAGACCTAGACAGCGTTCTACCGTCGATGCTGTGGTATAGGCTAGATGTACCCATGACTCAGGCCTAAATTCTGGGTGCAGGTCATGACACTTCATCCACTAACCCTCGGAGTTCCTACACCCGGCCATTGCATCTTGGCCATTCAAAGCCTGGAGAATGGACATAATCGGACCAATTAGCCCACCTTCGTCCAAGGGACATCGGTTTACCCTCGCTATTACCGACTACTTCTCTAAGTGGGCGGAAGCCGTACCACTCGCTGAAGTTAAAACATCAAACGTGATCAGGTTCGTCAAGCATCACATCATATACCACTTCGTCTTGCCATGGAGGATCATCTACGATAATGGTCCACAGTTCACAAGTCATGCTTTTTACCTGTTTTGTGACAAAAACTGGATTCAGAATATAGCCTCAACGGCCTATAACTAGCAGAAAATGGTCTCGCAGATGCATTCAACAAGACCATCATAAAGCTACTCAAGAAATTTATGCCATCTAATTAGCGCGACTGTAATGAGAAGCTGGGTGAATGTCTCTAGGCCTACAACATAATGGTCTGGACACCTACTGGCAGCACGTCATTCTTCTTGGTTTATGGGAGTTAAGTGATCCTCCCCCTCGAGGTCCAAATTTTCTCTCTCCAAGTGGCTCTCTCCAACCGGTTAATCATCAACGACAATCACCACCGACAGCTATAAGAGTTAGAAGCACTCGACGAGAAGCGCCTCTTAGCTCAATAGCGCATTGAGCTATACCAAGCGCGCCTCTTAGGAGACTTCACATCATATTACCTTTGAATTACTGCCCTAATATTTCTTTCCGACCAAGTTTGCCATATCCATATTACCTCTGAGCAAACTTTTCGGGTTTGGCTATCGATTATTACGTCCACATTTACCTCTGATATCAGTTGTCATCTCAACTTATCACCTATTCTAAGTATGCCAGCGGTGTTAAGTCCACAAAACATACCACGTCCATATTAACTCTGGCAGGACTTGTCTTAAACCTATTACTTGCACTCAGGTACGCAAGAAGTAATGGGTCTATAAAATCTATCACGTCCATATTACCTCTGAGAGGTTTTATTTTGAACTTATTACTTGAACTCTCGTGCGAAAGAAGTAATAGGTCTCCTAGAGATCCCCTAGTGGGATGTCCTCAAAGGAAGCAAACAGTTCACGTCCATATTATCTCTGAACTATGCGCTGCCCATGTTCCACATCCAAATAATACAGCCATGTCCATATTACCTCTGGCTTATTTTCTTTTCCTTTCATAAAATACTAGGATTGTCCATAACCTATCGGTATGACTATCGATTAGCTTAAGTCCACGTTACCTCTGAGCTTTCGTCCTCACATCCTGCCCATTAGGGTTTGATATATCTTTATCGATGGAACTGAAGATCCCCAGGACCGCAGATTGGTGTGCGTATCGATCGATAGAAGATTAAAAAGTTTAATACGTTATCTAACCCTACAAAGACGGAAACTTGGGTTCATGAATTATACCTGAAGTAACAAGAAGAAGATGAAGATTTTTAGCAATCTTGATTAGTCAGCGATCCCAAGATCTTTTGTACGTATTTCTTTCTCTGATTGGATGTCGTATGTGCGACGATCTTCCAACCTTTTATTCTCCTTCGCCGACCCTTTTTCTCTTCTTACGTGAAAAATGAATTTAGAGAAAGCCGCTTGCTTTTTTATGACCTTGACGACCAGAGAATAACGGATATATATAGGCTACGGCAGGGACCATGAGGATAAATTAGGGTTAGGTCTCCTAACAGATATGGGTATCCCATATTCAGCTCGATCACACAATCCTGGTCTGTTAACAATAGCTCGGTCTACTAAAAGTGCAATTGTTGTACTACCTTCATAATCCTAAATTAGGATTATGGGCTCCTTATTATATGCTTGTTTGTTTTCCCATGTTAAGATATCGAATATCCGTCGATTAAATTAAGTTACTGATAACTATATTGATCGATATCTTTTATCCTTAAGTAGTACCACTCAACTTTATTTATAATGTCGGATATAATCCACCTACAGGGTTTACATAAGAATCCTTATGAGTTTCTTAAAGTCCATCATACACACAATATCATTACCCAATTCATAGAGGTTATTGACCCATAATGAATCTCACTCTTTTATGAGTCAAAGTAATTCACACTGTATATACATCTCTGTTGTTATATTCAGATTAAGAGCACAAGCATGCATAATAACAGAGGTGTTTGTTATCCTATGTAGTCAGTACAAAGAGAACAACCTTAAGTGGTCCTGTTCAAAACACACAGTGTACTAGTGTAAACCTATAGTCAAGATAAACTAATACCAGATTATACTACAACCTTTTCAATGGTTTATCCAACTCCATATATGTTGTAAACTATTTATATATTCCACAAAGAACTGATAATATGATCTTCTGTGTGATACCATAAACCATATTATCTACAATATAGAATATCAGACACTTGCATTAATATTATAACAAATACAATATGCAAATATTTGCTCATATGATTCTCATTTAAAAATAAGGAAATATTGTTAATACAAAGTTATGCTTTTAGTATATAATCCCAAGAATCTTCCACTTATACTCAAAGCATTAATTTTTAGTATGCTGTTACAAATCTTCCACTTATACTTAAAGCCATGCTGCTACGCATCTAACTCCCATTCCCTCAACATGACTATCAAAAGCCTTAGCTGGTAAGATCTTTGCAAAGGGATCAGCTAGGTTGTCTGTTGATGCTATCTTGATCACAATAACTTCTCCTCTTTTTACGAAATTTTGTATCAGGTGGTACTTGCGCTTAATGTGTTTACCTATCTTATGGGCTCGTGGTTCCTTCGAATTTACAACTGCACCACTATTATAACAATAAAGTGTAATAGTCTTAGGCAAACTAGGTACCACATCCAAGTCTAATAGAAAGTTTTTGAGCCAAACCGCTTCTTTAGCTGCCTCAGAGGCTGCCACATACTCGTCTTCCATGGTGGAATCAGTAATATATTTTTGCTTGATGCTCCACCATACTATGGCTCCACCTCCTAAAGTGAATACATAACCTGAGATAGATTTTCTGGCATCCCTATCTAACTGAAAATCTGAGTCTGTATACCCCAATGGCACTAAACTATATGTATGATAAACCAACATATAATATTTAGTCCTTTTTAGGTACTTCAAACTATTCTTTACCATAGTCCAGTGATCTTGTCCCGGGTTAGACTGATATCTGCTAACCATGCCAACGGAAAAACAGATGCCTGGTCTCATACATAGTATTGCATACAATAAGCTTCCTTATCCCAATCTATCTATATCTCTTTAGGTGTTCTCGGACACTGCTTCTTTGATAGAGCAATTCGATGCCTAAAAGGTAAGAAACCTTTCTTAGAATTTTGCATGCTAAAACGAGTTAGTATAGTATCGATATAGATAGATTGGGATAAGCCTAACATCCTTTTCTTGCAATCTCGTAGAACTTTGATCCCAAGGATGTGACATACTTCTCCTAAGCCCTCTATATCAAACTGCTTGGATAACCATAACCTTACATTAGATAACACCTTCACACTGTTTCCAATGAGCAAGATGGCATCCACGTAAGGTACTAGGAATGCCACTATGTTTCTGTCACACTTTTTGTATATACATGCTTCATCTATACATTGATCAAATCTATAGGAATTTATCACTTGATCAAAATGGATATTCCAAGATCAAAATAGATTCCATTGATCAAATCCATAGGATTTTAACACCTTCATGCTGCTAGGAATGTCACTACTCCCTCAAGCATACTTGCGCCCCAATATTGGCAACATAAAGGCCTGACACCAAGATTACGTCTGAAAGAGAATCCTGAAAAAAATAATTTTCTGAACGCCTCAAAAGATGTGAGAACACTAAGCGACAAGAAGCGCTCTTCAGACTAATAATAACTTCTGAAAAGCGTGCAACACCACGTGTACGAGGTCTCATGTATCCCAGACTCTATGCGCTTCATGTGACTCTGGCCCTATGCGTCCCAAACTCCATGCACTCCATGCGACTCTGGCCCTATGCGTTCTAGACTCCATACATTCCATGTGTCTCTGGCCCTATGTGTTACAGACTCCATGCGTTCCATGTATCTTTGGACCCATGCATTCTAGACTCTACCCGTCCCATGTGTATCTGGTCCCATGCATTCCAGATGCCATGCGTCCTATGCATCTCAGACTCCATGCGTCCAACGTGGCAAGGTTCCCAGAGACAAAATCTTTCTGTTGTGATTCTCTCCAATCGTCACACTACCCAGATAAAAAAAATATTGTACTTAGATTGTATATCTAAAATTTTTTTGTACTTTTTTTGTTTGTTATTAAACGAAGGTTTCCCAAACCTACTGTAATGTAAAACACTAATGTTACCTCCCTCGATGATGTTATTCCTAAGAAGAAAATATTGTATTTTCTGAATAAAAGGTTTCTTTTGAACTACTATGTTGTCGATCAATATGTGAAAAAGTACATAGATACTCTATATGCCTTTGAATATGGTCTATGGCCTTATTTATGTATGCCTATCATAGCAGCTCTCATAGGGACCAATTTCTTCTCGTACGAAGGTTATTACTTTGAAGTTCTAGCAAGAAAGAAGGAAGATAAACCTATCATCTTTGGTAGTGTATATAGTCATAAAGACATCCTTATCGATGATCCAGAACCTGACAATGGTATAATACAGCTTCACCGTTATAGTCCATAAGCAAAGAATCTCATCCAGAAGCAACAAAGGGCTCAACTTTGGTAAAGGGCGACTTCTACGCAACGTCTACCATTGCATCACTTTGCTCCAAAGGATAAGCCTGAAACCTACTACCAGCAAAATCATCATGGTTTAGGTTATGTCACTCCTCAAACAATACCCGTATGCTCAGAAGTTGAAGTCGAAAGACATTCTCATTCCTCCGAGTCTTCAATTTGGGACACTGATTCAAGCATCGGAGAAATATTCAAGCAAGCATTGTCCATTAATATGGTGTTAGTGGACTGAATTGAAGACGACGATCAATCACTTGAGTCTTTGGAAGTTGAACCATGAGCTTAAAGGCTGGAGACTCAGTGGGAGCTACTTTTCAAGAAATGAGAACTATAGTGTCCTGTTTCCAGTGGTCTACTATGTAATACCTACAGCTTGTGACTTAGTTTTAAACTGAGTATCAGGAAAATCTTATGACCCAATTGATCGCGGACGAAATGCAATAAACTTTTTCAAATCATGGATCTACTTCTATTAAAATACGTCCAAGAGTTTTCGTTGGATATTTTTGTTGCTTGGTTTTGCTGATTTACGTTTCGTGTTGCTTTCGATGATTTAGTTTTAATAGTTCACTTTTCTCGCTTGCACATTCATTTTAAATCATAAGAGAAAGAGATCGAAGGATGCTAACCAAGGGTTGGTGCAATTTCAGGACGCATAACCAAGGAGTGATCACTGCATGAGGCTTCCTATTCTTTCAAGTTAATTCAATCGGTGAGTGGCTTCGACCCTTCGATAAATCCTTTATCTTTCTGCCATAATAAAAGAATCTTTAATCCACTCCAGTTGCACGTCCCTATGTTCCATGATATCACAGTAACAAAGATAACATAAAACAAGATAGAAATTATATGCTCAATCATATAACTGCTATTTATTTGTTTTATGAGAAATGAACTGTAATGCTTGAAATATAGAATTTTAACTATCATATGCTGCGCACAGAGAATATTTAGAAAACCTCTTATGGTTTGAAATTGATCGATATGAAAGATTAAAATAACTAGCTCTATCGAAAAGAGATAGTCCCTAATAGATGCTTGTTGTTCAACTATTACAATAGAAATATTTTATCTGATAGAATTTTATTTCATAGCATTGGTCTCGGACAACTTGTGTACAAGGATGGAGTCTCTCGAGCGGTTCCTGGGGCACTGTGAATCATTTGTCCAGAGAGAGATTGTGGCACCCTGGGGCTTTTAGGCCTCGTGATTAGGGGGTGTCCGTCTAATAGTTAAACTGGGCTCATAGTTCTAGCTGTTATTCTTGGGTTTTCCTATGGAACATCATGTAGTTAGGGAGCATGCTAGGATACCCTTCTTGCATACCTAACACTTGGTGCACAGATTCATAAGTTTTATATATATGCAAATGGTGCTAATGCTTGTCTACTGCAAGGATAATCATTCGACCATAGGTAAGAATCATCGTATAAGTGTTTCTTTCTATTGTTTATGTTTCTTTAATGAATTATTAAAAAGAACCTAGACAAGTAGAAAGATCACTTAATAATATCTTCTAACTTCACATGTTTACTTATTATTGATATTAGGTGAGTTTGGCTATGGTTGCTCACCAGTACATGCTGAGTACTGACCCACGTTTATGGGCATTCTCTAGGTAGAGAGAGTCTGGAGGATATTCTAAAGTGCTAGGAGCTCGTCCAATCCAATGGAATTATGCTCGTCGCTTCCAAGCTTTTAATTTCAAGTTTTACAAGTTTTTCTTTCAAGGTATTTTATTTCTGTCTTAATAAAAAGATATGATGTATGGACGTTGTGGCTAGTTTTGGATTTCAAATATATGTAAGCCAAATATGGAATATTTTATAACAACCAAGCAAAGTACGTTGTAATCCAATTTTAAGTTACTAATAAAGAAGTACTTTCTGTTCCTATCATAGTGTTCAATATTTGGTTTTCTTTAATTTAGGTTCTGTTTTTCTGTATCCATTGTCTATTTTATATTCTTTGTAGGTACTATGCCTTATATAAGCGCATCTTGGGCTTGCACGATATCACGTCCAGTGGTGAGTTTCGGTCATTCAAGATCGGGACATGACATAATGGTATCAGACCAAGACTTTACATCCTTGGC
Source organism: Iris macrosiphon (assembly GCA_036927795.1). Taxonomy (NCBI): domain Eukaryota; kingdom Viridiplantae; phylum Streptophyta; class Magnoliopsida; order Asparagales; family Iridaceae; genus Iris; species Iris macrosiphon. Next base: position 80,794,591 of record JAYESA010000018.1, read on the forward strand.
CTCTTCAAATATTATTTTCTAATGATATAAGTTTACAAGTGATTTCAAAGGTACCAATTTTTGAATTTTTTTTTTGAAACTATATACGTATTTTGTTGGTTTTAAGAAGTCCCAATTTTGAATTTTATGAAAAACCAATATCTCATACAATAAGTCCATAATATGTTATGAGACTAATGCAACCTAGTCTCTTTTGTAGAGATATGTCTAAGAACGGTAACCAAGGGACATCATGAGCATCTAACTCAATCGATGATCAGATTAATAAATTGATAGCCATGATGGAGAACCAACAGGAATGACATGAAGCCCAACAACCGTGGGCTGAGACTCGAAGAAGGACACAAGGGAAACATCTTGAATCTTTGATCGAACTGGTAATAGCACTAGCCGCGAACAATAGTGTATCTGAAATAACTGCGACATCTGTGGCAGCCGCAACAGTGCCTCGAGAAGTAGAATCAGTATAAACTGATAAAAATCAATAGGCGACTAAGAAGTCTACCTTTAAGGGTGCTAAGTTCCTTAAATTGAACCCTTCAGAGTTTGAGGGTAGAACATCACAGGGTAAGGTGATGGATTGGATCGCAAAGATGAAAGGCTTGTTTGAGTTAGTTGGAGTACCACGAACAAGTCAGTGGCGTGTGCAGTTATACAGCTAAGGTAGCGAACACATGACTAGTGGGAGGTCAAGAAGCAGGACCTCGTTACTAGATATCAAGATGGAAGAATTACTTGAGAAATATTCAAAGAGGCATTTATGGAACAACATCTTCCGCCCACTATTCCTCAGATAAAATAAGATGAGTTTGTGGGACTTAAGCAAGGGAGCATATCCGTCGAGGATTAAGACTCAAAATTCTCCAAACTTGCTAAGTTCGCTTGCTCGATGATTCCTAACGAGAGGGCCCGTATGCATCAATTTGTGAAAGGCTTAAATGACGACCTTAGAGGGGATGTGATGAACCAAGAATATGGGTAGTATATCAAGACTTTTGAAGCGGCGGTACATAACGAACAATTCAAACCACAAAGTGCTCCCGAGAAGGTGCCGTCTAATCGTAATCCTCCTGCTAAAAGATACCACGACGGGGAGAAAAAGACTGAATCAGGGCAGCGCCCTAGACTAGAGTGCAACTATTATGGCAAACAGGGACACACAGGGGAAACCTGTCCTGTTTCCAACAGAGAGTGCTTCAAATGTGGCCAGAAAGGCCATCTTTTGAGAAACTTTCCCACTAAGAGGCCTGTACCACCGTACTACAATAAAAATACAGAGCGTGGGCAGAATCAGAACACATCTACTCTATCCAATAGGCAGGATGAGTAGATGGGGAGGTCCAAAGTTTATCAACTGAACATCGAGCATGAGAATGTGTAAACCCCCTGACCCAAAAATAGGTATTTTGTGTGTATTTTATATTTCTTGTATTTGTTTTAGATTATTTTCAAAATAATTAAAATCCAATAATTTATTAGGACACTTCACCGTGGTTTGGACATTAATAATATAGGATGACCCCAAAACCTGTATCGTCCTTCATAGGAAGTAGCCTACACAGGAGACACTACCTTTAGAATCTTTTCGTGGCACAGAAATTCGATCCCTTGGTGTTAGAATGATATTACTGTAACGAACATTGGTTAATTGTTAAATATTTAGATATTATAGATATAATTTATTTGTGGCTATTTTTCTATTCCAACTTCCTACTATTAGCATGCCATAATTCTCCATGTCAAGTTAGACATTTTTTCTTTTTATAGATGTGCATATTATTTACTATTACCTATTTTGTGGATAACCATTTAATTAATTACTTAGTTAATTTGATAATATAGTTATTTAATTTATATAACTAGATAAATATCTAATTATTAATTATAAAATATGTTCATAAAATATTTTGGGTGTAGTATTTTATTAAAGATTTACAAATTAATTTTCTAGAATTTATTTGGTGTACAAATATTATTTTTGGATTTTTCTCATTTATATATGTGAATATATGTTAATAAATATAAGGTTATTATAAATAATAATAACAATAAGAGTGATAATAATAATAATAATAATAATAATAATAATAATAATAATGATAATAATAGAAATAACAAAAAAAAGAAAAGAAAAAAAAGAAAAGAAAAAAAAGAAAAGAAAAAGAAAAGAATAAAAATAAAAATAAAAACCTAATAACTAACCAAAGCCTAGCTACCCATTCCTACAGGAAACCCACAGAGCCCCCTCTAAAATTCTTTCTCCCCCCCCCCCCTCTCTCTCTCTCTCTCTCTCTCTATATATATATATATATATATATATATATATATATATATATATATATATCAACAAACCCTAACTTAACCCTAGCCCTAACCTTAACCCGCGCCTCCGACGCCGCGCCGGATCTGGCCGTCGCGCAGAGCCACCTCAGCCCGGCCGACCGCCGTCGTCCATCCGCCGTGCACGCGCACGCGTGCAGAAATACCGCCCCGAGCACCCATCTTCTAGGTATTGTATCTTCTCCATCTTTAATTTTTTTGTGAGAGGTTTGTCCGTGTACGTTCACAACCTAACCCTCTAGATTTTTATTCAAGTGGGACGAGATTTCATGCCCTAGATTGGTCAAAATTTTGCCAAAAAATGACCAAAAAACTGACCAAAAATAGTCCAGAATTTTAACACCAAACCCCCATGTTCACACCCAATTTGCCACCAACCTGTTTAATATTTTTAAAAACTAATTGAAGAATTTTCTTCACAATATAACTGAGAATTTTTTTATTCTTTTAGTTTTTATTAATTAATTTTAGGTGTTAAATTATTCGGCCTCCAAAACGACCAAAAACTTGTTATTTTAAAAACTAAAATTTTGTGATACGGAGTGAGTTCCACCAAACGGGATCGTCTCATCGCGTACCAATTATACCGAAAGATGCGTATGGTATATCCTGACGTGTGGGCTTTCACGAAAGCTGATTCGGACGTGTATGTGCGTCGGAATCAACCCGTATCCGTAAAAGGTCCCCGTACGGTGACTTTTGCAAAATACCACACTATTTTGTATACGCTAGTCGGAATGTGTCGAAACTTATGTCATTGGATTCGTGGTCTAACGCAGGTCCTGTGACCCAAGTTTCACCCAATTCTGAGACAATTGACCAAGCCGCCTATTCGCGGGTCATACGGTTGACTTTAAGGGCGAATTTGTGATCGGCTCACCGAAATCCAAAATTGGACATACCGTTGAGTTTATATCGACGTTTAAAATTTGTTTAACCTATAATTTATTCCATTTAGAGACCTTTACCTCTGGCACATATTTCATTACAAAACAGCCAACATGTGGACCCGTTTTGACCCAAAATTACCGTTTTGTCCCTATATCCAAATTGGACGAAAGGGTAGTATTTTTTTAGCTATCTCGCTTATTTTAGAAACATTGGTGATATTTATTTTAGTATCCGGAGACGTTCATTCGGACGCCATAGTTTTTGATCCTTTGTGCTTGACGCCTGGACGCTTATACTAGGCAGATTACTTGCCAGGCAAGTATACCTTGCCATTGTACTATGATTTACATTCCATATGATGCATGTATTTTATTTCTATCATTTAGTTCATATATTTTAACTGCTATATAAACTGCGTGTCCAAGAATAACTTGGGTACAACGATGGTGACGTTGTATTTTGTCTTTATTATATATTATGCATGTTGACCTAGTTTTAGGAGACCACCACATGATCATGAGGCATCCTTATGTTTCCTTGGCTGTGACACAGTTGTTACACAAGTGTGAGTCTCATGTAGGACACGAACTTGCGTAGTCGGCTGATCACCGATACGTATAGGACGTGCGACGGATAGGGATAACTGCTGATAGAATTTGCATTATTAGAAGCCTTAGCAGTTATTAGAGGTATCATCGTGTCATGGATATGACATACTTAGAGCATGGGAGTAGGGAGGACAACAAGTAAGGCATTTGGGCTCCTTTGCACTTTTTTGTGTAACCCGTACGCTCCGTCGGAGATGCGCGGTCATGATGACCACTATATATTATTATTATCAGGCGGCCTCTGACGTTCAAAAGATATCATGCTTTTTAGGCCCCTGAATCTCCGAGAGAATCATGCCAATCCCATTTTAGCCAGATAGCCTACGTATTGGAAAGTTGTTCTCAAAGTGCATTCACATAGGAGGGTAGACGACCCTTTTTCGATATTTATTTTCAGTACTTTATTGGCATGCTTCTATGTATCTTGTTACGTCTCTCTGAGGACCTAGTCCATTTTCAGGTGTAGACGATCATGACTATTCACATGAGCACGGATCATGACTTGCTACTTCGTTATCTTTTGAGGAGGTCTTCTCTTCGAGCCTCTCTGATCATTAGTTGATGTACTTATTTTATTTCTTTTATATTCTACTTTGGTAGTAGATTTGTCTCTACCCAACTACTTGTTCTTATCAAGCATCTTATACTTAATTCAGTATATAGTTGATTGGATATTTATTTCTATTTGATTCGGTGGATGAGATTTAGTTATGCCCTGTGACTTGTGACAACTATATACCACTTGTGAATTATTATTCATAATACAGCGTACGTATGTGTATGGTTTTTATATATTAGAGTTGCCATAAACATACGACTAGCATGCTTACGTATTCCTAGTCCTATATATTTTGGGATTGGGGCGTGACATATTTTTAGTGGTGGCCCATGCAGGTCGAGAGTATATTGTCTCGGTTACGTTACTGTACCGAGCAAGCCTGCAAATAGGATTTGCGTATAGGATCTCATTTATATTTGACTATGGCTCACCTTCCTTCCAGTCCATTCTATTTAAATAATTGCATCTTGCTTAATTCATGTACTTCCCTAATAATTCTTTGAGTATAGCCTTCTGCTAGAATATAGGAATCCTTGTTGTTAAGATAATAATTAGGATAATATTCTTACTAAGAATACAACTAGAATATTGACACATCACTAAGTTTAGAATACCTAATGAACCCTAGCATCCCTTACCTGTAGATTAATTGACCATTATCCCTTGATATATTTATGAAGGACTTAAGAGTAGTATAGACACTACTAGGGTTAGTTAGAAATTTGACCTTATTATTTGACCCTAGTATTGAGGAACCAATAGAAATCCAAGGTTGAATATTAGGACTAAACCTAACTTTCATAGTGAGATAGTATTAGAGAACTTTAAGTTTAGATTCTTGTCATGATATTAGCAAAACAATACGTTAGGAAGCCAAGAGGAATGAATAGAATATGTTTTCTTGATCATACCTCGAACACAGAGATTAGTGTTCCATATTTCCTTAAGAAAATATGATATTATCAAGAGTCTCTTTATTTAATTTTCTATCTTGTTTCTACGAAACCTTAACGCTCGCTATTTGTGCGAAGACTAAAATGTTTCCTTCATCTTTCAATTTGTGCCACCTAACCCTTCTGATTGCAGGCCAAGTGATTCATTTTATGTTAGGATATATAGTTTGCTAGGATTATAGTTGTAATCTTGAATTTTAAAATTATGTGTTTAGTAGTTAGAACTTGATAGTTTGAGTTGCTCATTTAGATTATAATTTTATGATTATTCTTTAGTTTTAAATCAAGTAATCTGTTCCACATATCTCCATACAGGTTATATCCTCTTTTACTTGAGAACCAGTAACTTCTCTATTCTTAAATTAACACTTTATTCTATAAGCACTATGATTAAGACTTAAGATGACCATTACCTATGGAGTTTTATAATGTAATAGGATACCCTAATAAGTACCAAGATCTTTTTCTCGTATACCCTAACAAGAGTTTCTACTTTATCCCCATAAGGCAGTTACAGTATTAGTTGATTCTTTTAAGTTGGGTAGTATACCTCACAACATAGTATCACAAAGTTCTTTTGACCGATTAATGAAGTATAATTGAATGACACCAACTATAGGCTAGTATAAGAAGATAGTATTTATCCAAACTGTAGAAATTAGAGGCCCATACTGTCACGCCCCAGTCCCAAAATACGTAGGACCAGGAATACGTGACACGCCAGCTACGCATTCGACCAGACTCTGGTCTGACTCGAATACGTATAAGCTGTAATATAAAGGGCACTATCTAGATATTCATAAATGTAAACCTCTATGTCTCAATCCACAATGTACATCAGTATACAAGAAAGAGCTATATGTGCTAAGGTCGGCCGCCCAATAACACAGTAACTCGAATAGACTCGAGAAGAAGTATGAGTCTACAAAACTAGGCTACAACAGCAGATGAATAATCAAATATAAAATAACCATAATGCCGGTAGATATAATGCGAGTACCTGGTACCATGCTCGCAAGATATGCCACTCCATCAGTATCTCCAAGTGCTCCGTAATCGTCTATGCTGCAAAACTGGCAGGGAACCAGGTCCTCAGAGGGACGTAACAAGGTACAGAAATATAGCATGCCAAGTAAACAGAAAGTACAAGTGCACGACAGGGTACTCTATCATAACCAACTAGTGTGACACAGTTTAAAGACAATGTTCGACGCGTGGGCTGTCCAAAATAAAACCGCAGCTCCGAACACAGAGACACACGGGTCGTACCGTAGCTCCGAGCACAGAGACACACGGGTGTTACCACTACACTATGAAACAGGATCACTACACTATGAAACAGGATCACTACACATACATATATAAGCGCGTGCAGAGTAGCCCAAACGTCTAGTAACTGTCTTCCCCATCCCAAGTGGTCAACGATTGTGCGTTGAACCTGAACCTCTAACTACAGTCTCAATACGTGGAAATAACTCAACAGACGCGACCCTAAGGTCGTCCCAGTCTCTGGTCATGATGTCAGTATCAGGATACAGGAATCTGGCACGATCACAGTGTATGAGTGTGTCCTGGGGTATCGATGTACTCTGGTACGTGCATCGAGGTGCTATAAAGCATCTAGTACTTATTCTAAGACGTTAAGTCGAATGTCAACACCCGGTTGTGAACCGGACACGGAATATCGAACATCAACCTAGGTACGTGCACAATGTACATAAAGAACAACAAATATCTGTAATCTGAAATACAGGGTGGCAAGGTACACTTGCCTGCGTGCGGCTGCTGATGACGGGGATCGGGTACCGCGTCCAAGTCCTCAGATCCCGCAATACCTAGAGATGAAATACAAACCAGAAATCAATAATATGTTCCACGACAGACAGGGATGCGTCACACATCTACACCTAAACTTAGTCTCAAATTCGATTAGTTAACTACTAATCTTACGGTCCTCAATCTCTGATCCTTGATCCGAATAATAGCTATCTCAAAATCAAACACATGTATAATATCTTCAGACCCTGTCCTCAATCATTTACTATCAACTGTTACTCATCTTAAAACTACTCCTCGATCAATCCTACGATTATTCCTCAGTCTAAAATATTCTTCACAATATTCAGTTAATATACCCCTGACCAATTCCTCAGTTTTACCTCAGTGTTCACAGGCGTTAACATGTACATTTATTGTTGTCCTCAATTGCACATTTAATAATTACTAAACTTTCTGTCCCATATCATCCTTACTAACTCACAATAAATCACCTATCCCTCGATGACAGATCATCGTATTAATTTACAACAATTTAATTTGCTCAACAATATTGATCAATAGTGTAGATATAAATTTTAATGCTCTGACATCTCAAGGTGTCCCAATATCATGAACTCAATATATATTTGAATGCCTGGTATATAAATCTTGCATTTTCCACCCATGCATATAATTCATGCCCTAACTCGTATATAACCATTAATTCCATTTTAATTACTAATTTAAGTGAACTCTAACTCACCCTTAAACCCTAATCTCATATTTTTAACACATACTCATACATACTATACTAGACTTACGCTAACAAACTATACCACACATATCCTTAACTATACACAAGATAATATATATAAAAGTAGAGAGGGGGTGGTATACCTCGACGGCGAGGTAATGCTGGCCGGAGGAGAGATCGTGGATGGCTGGATCCAGGTGAACGTGGTGGTGATGGAAGCTGGACAGGGAGGAGGCCGGGGCGGCGCTGCCAGTAATGCTCCTAATGGAATAACAGGGACATTAAGGGCCTGTGCAGGATCAGCAAGAGGTAATAGTAACTTCAGTGTAGATTTTGATGACGTATAGCCAACGGAGGATGCCAATGTAACAACTGCTGCCAGTCTAGACTTCCTTTCTTCAAAACCGCATCTCAACAACATGGCATACAACAAGATTCCCCCCATTGAATGGCCGATTGCAAGTAGTTTTCCATCTTGTGTCTTACTGTGGTTTTTAATGTATTCCATCGCTGCAGGTACATCCTCCTCCAAGTGATTATCGAAGTCCCAATCATATAGAACTATCAGATCCAATCCATGGCTGGACATGTGGCGAGCAAATAAAGCTCCGGGGGAGAGATCGAACCTGACGGCATTGATGCCGACTCCGTGCAGGGTCATCAGCGGATGGTTCCTCTTCGGCGCCTGGCTCTGGAGAAGGGCGGTAGCGCCAGAGAGCGAGCTTCCAGCGGGTGCCGGGCACGGGGACGTAGTGGAGCTCGTCTGCGGTGCAAATCTCCGGCTTCGTAGCAGCGTTCTTCGCGGACTCGGATGCGGTGGCGAGTGAATCATGAAGAGGAGATGGTGATGGTGGCTGTGTTATCGGATGAGGAGGAGGGGGAGTCGCACGGCCGGAGGGAAGATGGCCGCGGTGGTAGTCGCGGTCTGCAGCGGGTTGGAGATGACCGCGGTCGACAGTGGGTTGGCCGCGGCTGCAGTGGAGGGAGGTGACCGCGGGGCTGTAGCGGTGCGGCTGGACTGCAGCGGGGCGGCTGGGACGCACAGCGCCGGCGGAGGAAGCCGGCTGCAGCGGAGGTGGCTGGGACGCACAGCGTCGACAGCGGCCGGAGCGAACGCGGGGTCCGCCGCGGTGGGGCCAACGGCCGGAGTCGAAAGCAAGCTGGCGGGGAAGGAAAACAGTGGCCGGAGTGGTGACTTCTTCAGTGAGAAGGAGTGAAAAGTAAGGAAAGAAGAAGGATGAAGAATGAAGGAAGATGAAGAATAAGAATGAAGGAGGAAGAAGCTTTGTGTTTCTTCTTGCATGAAAAAATTTATGGAGGAGGAGAGAGAAGTTTTCCCTAGGGATTAGGGCCGGTGGGTTTATGTGGTGAGGGTGGGGAAAATGTAACTTTATAGGGGAATGTGTTGGGAAATGAAGGGTTGGGATCCATCCATTTAAAATGGATGGATGAGATTTAACATGAATAGGTGGGGGGTTTCTTCATGAGGGAAATGGGTTTGGGACCCCATTTTGGGACCCAATAAATAACCATTGACCAATGAGGTGTTGCCAACAATTCAATAATTGCAAATAGGCCCCCGTAAATTCGGGAATTTGCATGGACACATGAAATGACGCAAAAATTGCGGAGAAAAATATATTTAAAATTGTCATAGTGAGGGGGCGTTGCGCGTTAGGCGCGGGTCAAATTTGAAGGGCATTGGGATTAATTTAATATTAAAAATAGAATTTACAAGGTTGTTAAATCCCGATTTAATTGATGATAACGCGTCCCGCAAATTTAATTTAATTGGGGCCCGCGGGGTCAAAATCTGGAAATGGCGCAAAGGCCAAAAATGGTGGGGGCTTGGAGTCAGTCTTGGACCCTTCAGTTGGTCCGGCTCAACGGGTTAAGTTGGTACCCCAAAATCGAGGGTAACGACACAGGTGTTCGACACGGAATTAAATACGGGTTACGATTTTCGGAATGTTGCGCAATTAATTTAGAGCACACAAAAGTTGATTTTAACAGTCAGAAAAGTCCAGTGCCTAATTTGGCGAGTTGAGTCGAGTGTACAAAATTTGTACGGAATTTATGGGCTGAAAATGGGCTCCGAATAATTAGACAAAGATAGGGTGGAATAATGTTTTAATTAAATGGATTAAAATTTCAGGTAAAATATCTCCTACTCTAAACCTCAATATATTTTATCTAAAATTTTATCTGGCCCACTCTAACTATCTACAGAATAAAATTGAGGGGGTTTACACATACCCCCATTTGATCTACTAGAGACTTAGACAAGGAGTTAGTATGGCAACTTTAGAGTCACAACACCGGGCGAGTCTTATCTTCTTGATGAACTTGAATTATTTTGTACCTTCCTTCATCATAATCCAACGTACTTATATTTTCTGGACTACCTCGACTTATGCTGCTATTATAGCCCAGTTTTGCAAGCTTATTCTTTTATCGAGCTTGCTCATGACATATGTATTATTGGGTGCACACAATGATACAATTGTCTAATTAGAATCAGTGTATTATGGTTTGGACAACCTTAGTACACTTGGTTCGCTCTTCGCATGACTAATTTACGTGGATTGAGATATAGTTGATTCAGCTTGTTAGACGAATATACTTGCCCTCTAGACAGGTCAGAGCATATCATGTCAGGAACATAACTGTTCTGATATGAACATGCGAATACGAATTTACCAAAATAAGATTTTAATCCACGACTGCCTTGACAACTCCCTTTTGAATTCTTTAAACGCCTTAAACCCCGTACTTGTATTCTATCACCTCCTCCTTGAATTATTTATTATTGTTCTCTATCTTTCCCTATTTCAGAAAGACAAACGTTCGTGCTTGGTATAAGTTTGATACAAATAGAGTACTAGATATATCCCATAGGCCAATCATATTACTTGTGACTATCTTTTGTAATTAAGGGCACATCACATGTGAGATATTTTGTGTGTTAAAATTTTTGAGGATTGAATAACACAATTAAATAATTTGAGAAAGTTTTCTTAAATGTATAGCCTTATGTGATAGATGGGTAAATTCTAAGTTGGGTAGAAGTTGCATTATCAACTTGAGGTGAATATTTTTTAGATTGAGAGATTTAAGCCATTTTAATTTTGAGAATTTTAATATAATAATAATTTAATAAATTTTGATATCTTGATATTGCGGACCAAATATTTATACTCTGAGCACATGATTTAAATTTTGAATATTGGAGATTGAATTAACGATTTAAATCTTGATAAAAATAAATAAAACTCTAAACATGAACATTAGTGGATTGAGTTGTTATTTTTTTATAATTTGATGATTTGAATTAAAAGTTGAATGTTGATTGTTGGATCATCTATCTGAAATATTGAGGATAAAAATTGAATTTAAATTTTGAAGAGCACGAAATTCTTAAGTTGACAATAGGAATAAGATTTGATTAAAATTATTTATTATTCAAAATCTAGAGGAGATTATGATAGTTGGAGATCGTGATATAAAATTTGATGTGGGTTATTTAAATCTTGAAGATGTCATATAGATTTGACTTAAATTTGGATGTTGATTATTTAAAAATCGAGAAAAGATTATGATTGGTTGAATTTTGAATTAAACAGTGGTTAATCTAATTATGAAGTGATTGTGATGGATTTGAATAGATTTCGTTATTTAAATTTTTGGAAGAGATTGCGATTGACTTGCCTTATATACGAATATGAAGGATTTAGTAAATTATGCCTTATTTTTAATTTCGAGGACAAAATTCTTTTAAGTTGGGTAGATTATAAACCCCCTGACCCTAAATTATGTATTTTGTATGTATTTTACATTTCTTGTATTTATTTTAGATTATTTTTTAAAACAATTAAAATCCAATGATTTATTGGGACACTTCACCGTGGTTTGGAAATTAATAAATAGGATGGCCCCAAAACCTGTATCGTCCTTCATAGGAAGTAGCCTACACAGAAGACACTACCTGTAGATTCTTTTTGTGGCACAGAAATTTGATCCCTTGGTGTTAGAATGACATTAGTGTAACGACCATAGGTTAATTATTAAATATTTAGATATTATATATATAATTTATTTGTGGCTATTTTTCTATTCCAACTTTCTACAATTAACATCCCATAATTCTCCATGTCAAGTTAGGTATTTTTTTTTTATAGATGTGCATATTATTTACTATTACCTATTTTGTGGATAACCATTTAATTAATTACTTAGTTAATTAGATAATACAGTTATTTGATTTATATAACTAGATAAATATCTAATTATTAATTATAAAATATGTTCATAAAATATTTTGGGTGTAGTATTTTATTAAAGGTTTACAAAGTAATTAATTTGGTGTGCAAATATTATTTTTAGATTTTTTTTCATTTATATATGTGAATATATGTTAATAAATATAAGGTTATTATAAATAATAATAACAATAAGAGTGATAATAATAATGATAATATTAGTAATAATAATAATAATAATAATAGAAATAACAAAAGAAAAGAAAAGAAAAGAAAAGAAAAAGAAAAGAATAAAAATAAAAACCTAATAACTAACCAAAGCCTAACTACCCATTCTCGTAGAAAACGTTGGTTTTGTCCCCTCTCAAATTCTCTCTCTCTCTCTCTCTCTCTCTCTCTCTATATATATATATATATATATATATATATATATATATATATATATATATATATATATATATCAACAAACCCTAACTTAACCCTAACCCTAACGCGTGCCTCCGCCGCCGCGTCGGAACCGACCGCCACCGTCGCAGCCCGGCCGACCGCCGCCGTCCGCCCCGCCGTGCACGCGTGCAAAAACACCGCCCCGAGCACCCATCTTCTAGGTATTGTATCTTCTCCATCTTTGATTCTTTTTGCGAGCGGTTTATCCGTGTACGTTCACAACCTAACCCTCTAGGATTTTTATTCAAGTGGGATGAGATTTCGTGCCCTAGATTGGTCAAAAAAAGCCAAAAAAAATGACCGAAAAACTGACAAAAAATAGTCCAGAATTTTAACACCAAATCCCTATGTTCGTACCAAATTTGCCACCAACCTGTTTAATATTTTCAAAAACTAATTGAAGAATTTTCTTCACAATCTAACCGAGAATTTTTCTATTCTTTTAGTTTTTATTAATTAATTTTATGTGTTAAATTATTCAGCCTCCAAAACGACCAAAAATTTATTATTTAAAAATTAAAATTTTGTGATACGGAGTGCGCCCCACCAAATGGGACCACCTCGTCGTGTATCAATTGCACCGAAAGGCGCGTATGGTATATCCTGACGAATGAGCTTTCGTGAAAGCTGATTCGGACGTGTGTGAGTCAAAATCAACCTGTATCCGTAAAAAGAGTACCCGTATCGTGACTTTTGCAAAATATCACGCCATTTTGTGTACGCTCGTCGAAATTCGATATAACTTGCGTCATTGGATTCGTGGTATCACGCAGGTCCAGTGATCCAAGTTTTATGCGATTCTGAGATAGTTGACCAAGCTGTCTATTCGTGGGCCCCACGGTTGACTCTAAGGGCGAATTTATGACCGGCTCACCGGAATCCAAAATTGGACATACCATTGAGTTCGTATCGATGTTTAGAATTTTTTTAACCTATAATTTATCCTATTTAGAGACCTTTACCTCTGGCATACATTTCGGTGCAAAGTGGCCCACATGTGGCCCCGTTTCGACCCAAAATTACCGTTTTGCTCTTGTGTCCAAATTGGACGAAAGGGTAGTATTTTCTAGCAATATCGCTTATTTTGGAAATGTTGGTGATATTTATTTCAGCATCCGAAGACGTTCATTCGGAGGCCATATTTTCTGATCCTTTGTGCTTGACGCCTGGACGCTTACACTACGCAGATTGCTTGCCAGGCAAGTATACCTTGCCATTGTACTATGATTTATATTCTATATGATGTATGTATTTTATTTCTGTCATTTAGTTCATATATTTTAACTACTATATAAACTGTGTGTCCAAGAATAACTTGGGTGCAACGACGGTGACGTCGTATTTTGTCTTTATTATATATTATGCATGTTGACCTAGTTTTACAAGACCACCACATGATCATGAGGCATCCTTATGTTTCCTTGGCCGTGACATAGTTGTTACACGGATGTGAGTCTCATGTAGGACACGAACTTGCGTAGTCGATTGATCACCGATACGTATGGGACGTGCGACGGATAGGGATAACTGCTGATAGAATTTGCATTATTAGAAGCCTTGACAGTTATTAGAGGTATCATCATGTCATGGATATGACATGCTTAGAGCATGGGATGGGGAGGACAACAAGTAAGGCATTTTGGACGTGTAACCCGTATGCTCCGTCGGAGATGCGCGGCCATGATGACCACTATATATTATTATTATCACGCGGCCTCTGACGTTCAAAAGAAGTCATGCTTTTTAGGCCCTGAATCTCCGAGAGAATCATGCCAATCCCATTTTAGCCAGATAGCCCACGTGTTGGAAAATTATTCTCAAAGTGCATTCACATAGGCGGTTAGACGACCCTTTTTGGATGTTTATTTTTAGTACTTTATTGGCATGCTTTTATGTATCTTGTTACGTCCCTCTGAGGACCTGGTCCCTTTTCAGGTGTAGACGATCATGACTATTCGCAGGAGCACGGATCAGGACTTGCTACTTCGTTATCTTTTGAGAAGGTATTCTCTTCGAGCCTCTCTGATCATTAGTTGATGTACTTATTTTATTTCTCTTATATTCTAGTTTGGTAGTGGATTTGTCTCCACCCAACTACTTGTTCTTATCAAGCATCTTATACTTGATTCTGTTATATAGTTGATTGGTTATTTTTTTTTTTCTGTGGATGAGATTTAGTTATGCATGCCCTGTGACTTGTGACAACTATATACCACTTGTGAATTATTGTTCATTATACAACGTACGTATGTGTATGGTTTCCATATATTGGAGTTGCCATAAATATACGGCTGACATGCTTACATATTCTTAGTCCTACGTATTTTGGGACTGGGGCGTAACATAATGGTTAAGATATCGGTGAGATAGATTCCTTGATTCGTTGATTCTTTGATTCCTTGATTCCTTAAGTTTCAAGGATGAAACTTTTTCTTAGTTGGTTATTATGTAGTGCCACGCTTCCAGCAGTTCACTATGTAATACATGTGGCTTATAACTCTATTTTAAACTGACTATCGAGGAAACCTTATGGCCCAATTAATCACGGACGGAATGCAATGGGCCTTTCTAACTTATGGATCAACTTCTATTGAAATGAGTCCAAGAGTTTGCGTTGGATGTTTTCGCTGCTTTGTTTTGCTGATTTGAGTTTCGTATTGATTTCGATAATTTGGTTTTTATAGTTCGCTTTCCTCGCTTACATATTTATTTTGTATCATAAGAGAAAGAGATCGAAGGATGCTAACCAAGTGTTGGTACAATTTCAGGACGCATAACTAAGGAGTAAATGCTGCGTGAGGCTTCCTCTTAAGTTGATTCAATTGGTGAGTGGTTTCGGCCATTCGATGAATCTTTGTCTTCACGCCTTAATAAAAGAATCTCTAGTCCACTCCAGTTGCATATCCTTATTTTCCATGATTTTATAGTAACAAAGATAACATAAAAGAAGATTGAAATCATATGCTCAATCGTAGTACTACTACTTATTTGTTTCATGAGAAATAAACTATAATGCTAGAAATATAGAATTGTCACTATCGTATGCTGCGCAAAGAGAATATATAGAAAATCTCTTATGGATTAAAATCGATCGATATGACAGATTGAAAGATCTAAGGCTCTATCAAAAAGAGATAGTCCCTAATAGTTGTATGTTGTTCAAAAGTTGCAATAGAAATATTTTATCTAATAGAATTGCATATTATCTCATCGGTCTTGGACAACTTGTGCACAAGGATGGAGTCTCTTGAGCGGTTCCTAGAGCACTGGGAATCGTTCATCCTGGGAGAGATTGTGGAACTCTGAGGCTTATAGTCCTTACGATTATGGGGTGTCTGTCGAATAGTTAAACTGGGCTCGTAGTTCCAGCTGTTATTCATCGGTTTACCCATGGACCATCATGTAGTTAGGGCGCATGATAGGATGCCCTTCTTGCATACCTAACACTTGATACAAAGATTCTTAAGTTTCATACATATGCAAATGGTGCTAATGATTATCTGCTGCAGGGATAACCATCCGATCGTGGGTAAGAATCATCGTATAAGTATTTCTTTTTATTGTTTATGCTTTTAATGAATTGTTAAAAAGAACGTAGACAAGTAGAAAGATCACCTAATAATAACTGCTAGCTTCACATGTTTACTTAGTATTGATATTAGGTGAGTTTAGCTATGGTCGCTCACCAATACATATTGAGTACTGACCCATATTTGTGGGCATTCTCTAGGTTGCAAGAGTCTGGAGGATATTCTGAAGCTCTAAGAGCTCATCCAATCCAGTGGAAATGTGCTCGTCGCTTCCAAGCTTTCAATTTCAAGTTTTGCAAGTTTTTCTTTCAAGGTATTTTATTTCTGTCCTAGTAAAATGATATGATATATGGGCTTTGTGGCTAGTTTTTGATTTCATAAAGATGTAAGCCAAATATGACACATTTTGTAACAACCAAGCAAAGTATATTGTAATACAATTTTAAGTTACCAATAAAGAAATATTTTTTGTTCCTATCAAAGTGTTCAATATTTGGTTTTCCCATTTAAGGTTCTGTGTTTCTGCATCCATTATCTATTTTGTGTTTTGTGCAGGTACTATGCCTTGTACAAGCGCAACTTAGGCTTGCACGGCATCACGCCCAGTGGTGACTTTCGGTCCTTCAAGATCGACGGTTGACATAATGGTATCAAAGCACGTCTTTATGTTCTTGGCCTCTTTAAATATCGTTTTCAAATGATATAAGTTTATAAGTGATTTCAAAGGTCCTAATTTTTGAAAATATTTTTGAAACTATATAAATATTTTATTGGTTTTAAGAAGTCCCGATTTTGAAGTTTATGAAAACCCAATATCCCATATAATAAGACCATAATATGTTATGAGACTAATGCAAGATACTCTCTTTTGTAGAAATATGACTAAGACCACCAAGGGACATTGCGAGCATCTGGCTTGACCGATGATCATATTGATAAGTTGATAGCCATTATGAAGATCTAACAGGAGTAACAATGGGTTAAGGCTCGAAGCATGGAATAACATAAACATCTTGAATCTTTAACCCAACTGATAACAACACTAGCCGCGAATAGTAGTGGATCTGGGAAAGCTACAAACCCTGTGGCAGTCGCAATAGTGTCTCAAGAAGTGGAATTAGTAGAAACTAATGAAAAAACATGCGACCAAGAATTCTACCTTTAATGGTGCTGAGTTCCTTAAATTGAACCCTCCAGAGTTTGGGGGTAGAACAACAACAGATAAGGTGATGGATTGGATTGCAAAGATGGAATGCTTGTTTGAGTTTGTTGGAGTACCGACGAATAAGCGAGTGGTGTGTGCAGTCATACAACTACGGTTGCGAGCACACGACTTGTGGGAGGTCAAGAAGTAGGACCTCGCTACAAGATATCAAGATGGCAGAATTACTTCGGGAATGTTCAAAGAGGCATTTCTAGAACAGTATCTTCTTTCCGCTATTTGTTAGATAAAATAAGACGAGTTTGTGGGACTTACTCAAGGGAGCATATCTGTCGAGGATTACAAGTCGAAATTCTCCAAACTTTCTAAGTTTGTTAGCTCGATGATTCATAACGAAAGGGCCGTATGCATCAATTTGTGAAAGGCTTGAATGACGACCTTAGAAGGGATGTGATGACCTGGTCGTACATCAAGGATTTTGAAACGGCGGTACATAACGAACAATTCAAACCACAAAGTGCTCCAGAGAAGGTGTCGGCTAATCGTAACCCTCCTGCTAAAAGATACCATGACGAGAAGAAAAAGACCAAATTATGACAACTCCCTAGACTAGAGTACAACTATTATGGTAAATAGGAACATACAGTGGAAACCTGTCGTGTTGCCAACAGAGAGTGCTTCAACTGTAGCCAAAAAGGCCATCTTTTGAGAAATTGTCCGACTAAGAGTCCTGCGCCACCTTACCACAATGATAATGCAGAGCGTGGTCAAAACCAGAACCCAGCACCTCCAGCCAATAGGCAGAATGAACAGATGGGGAGGGCCAGAGTTTATCAACTGAACATCTAGCGTGAGAATAGTTATGATATCGGTGAGATAGATTCCTTGATGCTTTGATTCTTTGATTCCTTAAGTTTCGAGGACAAAACTTTTTCTTTGTGGGTTATGTAGTGCCCCGCTTCCACCAATCCATTATATAATAACTACGGCTTGGAACTCAGTTTTAAACTGAGTATCGGAGAAAACTTATGACCCAATCAATCACAGACGGAGTGCAATGAATCTTTCCAACACATGGATAGGATTTTATTAAAATGAGTTGAAGAGTTTTTGTTGGATATTTTTACTGCTTTGTTTTGCTGATTTGCATTTTCGTGTTGCTTTTGATGATTTGGTTTTCATAGTTTGCTTTCCTCATTTGTGCATTTATTTTGAATTGTAAGAGAAAGTGGTCGAAGGATGCTAACCAAGTGTTGGTGCAATATCAGGACGCATAACCAAGGAGTGATCGCTGCGCGAGGCTTCCCCATTCTCTCGAGTTGATTCAATCGATGAGTAGCTTCAAACCTTTGATGAATCCTTTATCTTCATGCCTTAATAAAAGTATCTCTAGTCTACTCCAGTTATATGTCCCTATGTTCTTTGATATCATAATAACAAAGTTAACATAAAAGAAGATGGAAATCATATGCTCAATCATAGAACTGCTACTTATTTGTTTCATAGAGAATATATAGAAAATCTTTTATTGTTTGAAATTGATCGATATGACAGATTGAAAGAGCGAAGGCTCTATCGAAAAGAGATAGTCCCTAATAGATGCATGTTGTTCAACTGTTGCAATAAAAATATTTTATCTGATAGAGTTGCATATCATCGTATCGGTCTTGGATAACTTATGCACAAGGATGGACCCTTTCAAGCGGTTCCTGGGGCACTGGAAATATTTTAGCCTGTGAGATATTATGGCACCCTGAGGCTTGCATTCCTCGCGATTAAGGGGGTGTCTGTCTAATAGTTAAACTGGGTTCGTTGTTTCAGCTGTTATTCATGGGTTAACCATGGACCATCATTTAGTTAGGGCGCATGCTAGGATACCCTTCTTGCATACCTAACACTTGATATAAAGATTCAGAAGTTTCATACATATATGCAAATGGTGTTAATGCTTGTCTACTGTAGGGATAACCATTCGACCGTGGGTAAGAATCATCATATAAGTATTTTTTCTATTGTTTATGAAGGAACTGGAGATCCCCAGGACCGTAAATTGGTGTGCATATCGATCAATAGAAGATTAAGATTAACATGTTTAATACATGATCTAATCCTTCAAAGGAAAAAACTAGGGTTCACGAATTATACCTGAAGTAACGAAATAGACACGTGGCAATGGCCAGCAACACCCTCCAATGGGCAAACCCAATTTAATGGACCCATTAGAGTGTACTTAAGCTGTAAAACAACAATAAATGTCTACGATACTAATCTCATCCATAGAAGATAATTACAGTAAATATCAAAATAATCAAGATGCAATATAAATCAACAAGTCTCAATAAAATATCAGGGAACAACCCGATAATGAGTTTGATACAACAGTTCAATAGACAGAAAATGAAAGAGTCTAACAACAACAAAAACTGATTATAGTTAAAGCAGATACTCAGAAGAAATCTTCGGACATTACCTCATCCTCTGGTATTGGTTCAGCTCTAGCGTTTGCTCATGTCCCGTATACCTCGGGGTAAATCTCCTCTGCTAAACTTGGGGACATAATCCGGATTTCAGGTCCTTAGGGAACATAGCAAGGTACAAGAATAACTCAAGCCAAATAAATACAGTAATAAAATATATTAATAGGGCAAACTATGTAACCGACTATGTGATATGCAAATAAGAGCATTAATCATACTCAGGCTGAAACTACTATAGGCTATGTGTCGGGAAAACCCATAGCAGCATTTTATTTCTCGAAGGGCCAGTAAATGTGCCAAAGCTCTTGTCAGAGTCTAAGGCACCTCCAGTAATGTAATATATATATATATAACATAATTAGCCTTTAGTATGGTAAGACTCTCCCCACCCAATGTAATCACATGTCGCATGTCCACGACGTCTCATGTCCATAACACGCAAGATCATGACCTCTAACTAATGTAGTGAGTCATAATGATAGCTATGTAATATCTATGTCACGAATCATGTAACATATACAGAATCACCATGAATATCTCAGGAAGATTCTGTCTTATGAACAGTGTCAAGTGTCCTATGGTATGACATACTTGATAATGCAAGCACGAAAATATATAGGATCGCGATATCAATCTCTAGTGACGTTACACGACTCCGCGTACGGCGTTGAGACCCAAATATTATTCGGACTTTAAGCAATGTCACACGATTCTAGGCTAAGTAGATACAACATAAACATAAATCAAGAATTATATAAAGCAAGTACTGCAAGATTGGCAAGATACACTTGCCTGGGGTTTGAATTCCTCCAATTGCTCCAGTCACAGCAAGATCTTCAGGTATTCCTCCGGATGCTGAAATAATCATGACCATCATGCTCAGAAGATATGAAATAGCTAGGATTGCCTATCCATAAGTCTAATTTGGACACAGGGGCAAAATTGATAGTTTCTGGTCAAAGCGGGGTCCACATGTGGCCCACTTCGCACCGAAAAATGTGTCAGAGACAAAGTTCTCCAAATTCGTCAAACTTAGTGTCTACAAGTCTAGAATGATGATATGAACCCAACAGAATATCCAGAACTGGATTCTGATGAGCCGATCATAAAATCGTTCGTCAAGTAGAGCCATGGGGCCCTCGATACAAAATTTTGTCAATGTTCTCAGAATCGAACCAAACTTAGGTAACAGGACCAGCAAAATGCTACGAATCCGGTGGCATAAGTTTTGTTGTGAAATAACGAGCACACACAAAGTTACAACGAGTTTCAGAATAGGGCCGATACGGGGCATTTTCGACGGATACGCATTGATTCCGGTGTGCACGCACATCCAAATTAACTTTCGCGAAATCATACACTTTCGTATCGACGGTGCGCACCTTTTGGTAAAATTCTTACACGATCAAGTCACCTCGTTTAGCGGGGCGTACCCAGTTTAGAAAAATTTGGCTTTTATTAACAAAGATTTTTGGTCAACTTCACCCGAGAAATAATTACAAATTATAGCACATTAAATTAAACTAAAACAGGGTTTTAAAACTTAGTTATATAGTCTAAATTACTGTTCAAGTGAATTTCAAAATTATTTAGCAGGTAGCACGCAAAACAGTCGTGAACTTATGAGTTCGGGACAATTTCTGATTTTCAGAAATAGGGGTTTTTTTTCCTATTTTTGTGTCGTAGTTTGCGATCGACACAAGACACGATACCCCAGTCTAATTGTACGGAGTTCGAGAGGGTCATGCGGTCTATGCGTAGGATTCGACAGAACGAAATACGAATCTATCTACAGAGAGGTACGCGCGCGGGAAGACGGGTACCTTGATGCTGTTTGCGACAGGATGGCGCGGCGAGGCACGGCGGTGGCGGCGGTTGCTGCTCGGTCGTTGGTCGTCGCTGGAGTCGCCGGGAGGTCGGGGTCGGCCGAAGGATGGTCGCCGGAGCCTCTGGTGGCGGTGGTCAGGGTCGGCTGGGTCAAAGTCGGCCGGTGGTGTGGATAGAGGATGATGGCGGTGGCAGTGGTATTGGGTTTAAATAGGGGAAGAGGGGAGGTGGTTGGTCGGCAGTTGGCGGTTGTGGGAGGCAGTCGGTCGGGGAGGGGAGAGGTCGGCGGGTGAGGAGGCGAAGAGGCGATGGCCGCGGTTATGGGAGGCAGAGAGACGCGACGGAGTCGGCTGGGGGAGTCGGGTTTGGTTACTGAAGAGAATTTGGATAGTGGGTTCAGGTCGGGTCGGGTTTGTGTCCGGATCCGACCCGATCCATTAGGGTTTTAGTCCGGTACGGATTTTTGGATGCGGGTCGGGTTCAAATCTGACCCGATCCAATAGGGTTAGGTCGGTTCAATATGGGTTCGGTTTATTTAAGGCTTGGTTCGGTTCGGTTCATGATGGTTTAAACTGGTTTATTTTGGTTTATTCAAAAACTAAGTTTTTAGCTATTTAAAAATAGTTTTTGGGTCCAAATAAATTCCAAAAAATTATACTATGTCTAATTCTTTATTTTACACTCAAAAATATTATTTTCATAATATTTTAATATTTAATAAAATACTTAAAAATATTTAATTCCAGAAAACATTTATTTTAAATAGTGAAAAATTCCAAAAAATCCCAAAAATTTATTTTTAATTTCTGAAAAATCTGGGTGTTTACATTATGTGAAAGACGAATTTAGAGAAAGCTGCTTGCTTCTGATAATTATGATGGCCAGAGAATAGATGAAATATATCGGCTACGACAGGGACCATGAGAAAAAATTAAGGTTAGGTCTCCTAACGGGTCTGGTATCCCATGTTCAGCCCGAACACACAACCCAGGCCCGTTAACAATAGCTCAGTCCACTAAAGAGCTATTATTGTACTACCTTCATAATCTCAAATTACCTTTATGGTATCCTCCTTATTATATTCCTGTTTGTCTTCCCATGTTAAGATATCGAATGTCCGTCGATCAAATTAAGTTACTAACAACTATATTGATCGACATCTTTTATCCTTAAGTACTACCATTCAACTTTATTTGTCATGTCGAATATAATCCACTTGCATGGTTTATATGACAATCGTTATGAGTTCCTTAAGGGGACATCATCAACCCGATATATCGGGACATGGATTCCTTTTATAATCAACAGTCTATCATACACACAATACCATTACCCAATTCATATAGGTTATTGACCCATAATGAATCTTACTTTTTTATGAGTCAAATTAATGCATACTGTATATACATGTCTGTTATTATATTTGGATTAAGAGCACATAGATCCATAATAACATATGTGTTTATTCTCTTATGTAGTCAGTACAAAGAGAACAACCTCAATTGGTCTTGTTCAATACACACAAAATATGCTAGTGTAAACCTATAGTCAATATAGACTAATACCATATTACACTACAACCTTACCAATGGTTTGTCCAAGTCTATCTAGGTGGTGAACTATTTATATATTCCACAGGGAACTGATAATATGATAATGTGATCTTGTCATGGGTTAGACTGATATCTGCTAACCATGACAATGGCAAAATAGATGTTTGGTCTCGTACATACCATTGCATATATTATGCTTCCTACCATCGAAGCATAATGACCACACTAATGTCCTCTATCTCTTTAGGTGTCCTCAGACACTGCTCCTTTGATAGAGCAATTCCATGCCTAAAAGATAAGAAACCTTTCTTAGAATTTTGCATACTAAAACGAGTTAGTATAGTATCCATATAGGTAGCTTGGGATAAGTCCAACATCCCTTTCTTGTGATCTCGTGGAACTTTGATCCCAAGGATGTGACCCACTTCTCCCAAGTCCTTCATATCAAACTGCTTGGATAACCATACCCTTACATTAGATAACACCTTCACACTATTTTCAATAAGCAAGATGTCATCCACGTAAAGTACTAGGAATACCACCACGTTTCTGTCACACTTTTTGTATACACATGCTTCATCCAGACATTGATCAAATCCATAAAATTTTATCACTTGATCAAAATAGATGTTCCAAGATCTAGAAGCTTGTTTAAGTCCATAAATGGACTTCTTGAGCTTATAAACAAGATACTCTTGGCCCTTTTCAATGAATCCGTCTGGTTGCTTCATATAGATGTTCTCATCAAGACTTCCATTAAGGAAAGCTGTCTGGACATCCATTTGCCAAATTTTATAATCGAGATGAGCTACAATAGATAAAAGAATCAGGATAGACTTAAGCATGGCTACCGGCAAAAATATTTTCTCATAACCAATACCCTCTTTCCGAGTAAAACCTTTCGTAACAAGTCATGGTTTAAATGTTTCAACCTTACCATTTGATACTCTTTTTCTTTTATAAACCCACTTGCATCTAATGGAATTTACACCAGTGGACGATTTTATAAGCTCCCAGACCTGATTAGAATTCATTGATTCTATTTTAGATATCATTATTTTTTGCCAAGATTCTACATCTTTATCTTGGAGTGCTTCATTATATGTACATGGATCAGAATCTTGTTCCTCAAGGATGAAGTCTGATGACTCTCCCAAGAGCATGAATCTGTCAGGTTGTATAACAACCCTCCCACTACGATGAGGCACTATAGGTTATGGTGTAACATTTGTGACACGTTGTGCAGTTACTTGTGGTTTCTCCTGTTGTACTGTTGGTACTGAAGTATTTGGTGTCTCACCTCTTAGTTCTTCTAGAACAACTCTACTCATGGGTTTATGGTTTATCACGTAGTCTTCCTCTAAGAATCGGGCATTAGTGCTAACAATGACATTTTGATCCTTAGAACTATAAAATAAATCTCCTTTCGTTCCTCTTGGATTTCCTACAAACAAGCGTACTTCTGTACGAGATTCCAACTTATCAGCTTTCTCATTCAGCACATGTGCTGGACTACCCCAAATTCGAATATATTTTAGACTAGGATTGCGCCAAGATTGGTGTGCATATCGATCGATAGAAGATTAACATGTTTAATATGTGATATAACCCTTAAAAGATGGAAAATAGGGTTCACAAATTATACCTGAAGTAACGAGAAAAAGATGAAGGTTTTTAGCAACCTTGATCAGTTTGTGACCCCAAGATCTTCTGCACGTATTCCTTTCTCGGATTGGACTTTGTGTGGACGACGATCTTCTAACATTTTCTTCTCCTTGACCGACCATCTTTCTCTCCTTACGTGAAAGGCGAATTTAGAGAAAGCTGCTTGCTTCTGATAATTATAACGACCAATGAATAGAGAATATATATATATATATATATATATATATATATATATATATATATATATATATATATATATATATATATATATATATATAGGCTACGACAGGGACCATGAGGAAAAATTAGGGTTAGGTCTCCTAACGGATCTGGGTATCCCATTTCAGCCTGAACACACAACCTAGGCCCATTAACAATAGTTCGGTCAACTAAAGAGCTATTATTGTACTACCTTCCTAATCCCAAATTACTTTTATAGGATCCTTCTTATTATATGCATGTTCGTCTCCCCATGTTAAGATATCGAATGTCCGTCGATCAAATTAAGTTACTGACAACTATATGGATCAATATCTTTTATCCTTAAATAGTACCACTCAACTTTATTTGTTATGTCGGATATAATCCACCATCATGGTTTATATGATAACCCTTATGAGTTCCTTAAGGGGACATCATCAACCCTATATATCGGGACATGGATTCCTTTTATAATCAATAGTCCATCATACATACAATGCCATTACTCAATTCATAGAGGTTATTGGCCCATAATGAATCTCACTCTTTGTTGAGTCAAAGTAATGCACACTGCATATACATGTCTGTTATTATATTTGGATTAAGAGCACTAGTATCCACAATAACATAGGTGTTTATTCTTTTATGTAGTTAGAACAAAGTGAATAACCTCAAGTGGTCATGTTCAATACACACAAAGTATACTAGTGTAAACCTATAGTCAAGATAGACTAATACCAGATTATACTACAACCTTACCCATAATTTTTCCAAGTCCATCTAGGTTGTGAACTATTTATATATTTTACAGGAAACTGATAATATGATCTTATGTGTGACAGCACACACCATATTATCTACAATATAGAGTATCAGACACTTGCATTAACATTATAACAAATACAACATGTAAATATTTGCGCATATGATTCTTATTTAAAAAAATAAGAAAAAATAGTTAATACAAAGTGAGGCTTTTAATATATAACCCTAACAGTTTATGCTTCTTTAATGAATTATTAAAAAGAACCTAGACAAGTAAAAAGATCACCTAATAATATCTACTAGCTTTACATATTACTTAGTCTAGATATTATGTGAGTTTAGCTACGTTCGCTCACCAGTACATGCTGAGTACTAACCTATATTTGTGGACATTCTCCAGGTAGTGAGAGTCTGGAGGATATTCTGAAGCACTAGGAGCTCATCTAATCAAGTAAAATTGTGCTCGTCTCTTCCAAGCTTTCAATTTCAAGTTTTATAAGTTTTTTTTTCAAGATATTTTATTTCTGTCCTAGTAAAAGGACATGATGTATGTGCATTGTGGCTAGTTTTGGGTTTCAAATAGATGTAAGCCAAATATGGCATATTTTGTAACATCCAAGCAAAGTAAATTATGATCCAATTTTAAGTTATCAATAAAGAAGTATTTTATGTTCCTACCAAAGTATGCAATATTTAGTTTTTTGTAATTAAGGTTCCATGTTTCTGTATCCATTGTCTACTTTATGTTTTATGCATGTACTATGCCTTGTGCAAGCATAACTTAGATTTGCACGATATCCCATCCAGTGGTGACTTTCGGTCCTTTGGTATCGGGGCGTGACAAGAACTGCCTACTAAAGACAAAGTTGTACAAGTCGACTTGGGTGATGAGTCATCCACAAAGCCAATATTCATCAGCAAAAGTTTATTTGAAAAATATTGTGAATCTCTTATATAACTTATAAGGGAATACATCGATGTCTTTGTATGGAGTTACGAAAATATGCTAGATCTTGATCCCCATATTGCAACGCACCGACCCAATACCCTTTCAAATTATAAATACCCTAATTTTTTAGAATTTTAATTATTGGTATTATGCTGAGATTAGGGAAGAATTTTCTATAAATTTTTAGCCATTTATAATATATAATATTCATGGATTTATAATTATGTGTATTTAATTAATTATTAATATAGTGCAAAAAATATATTTTTGGGCGTAAAATAAATATTAGAGTATTGTATATTTTTTAGAATTTATTGAAGTCCAAAACTATCTTTAGATGGCTATATATATATATATATATATATTGTCACATCCCAGTCCCAAAAATACGTAGGACTAGGACACGTAAGCATGCCAGCCGCATGTATATGGCAACTCCAATATATGGAAACCAAATCCACACGTACGATGTAATATGAATATCAAGTCCACAAGTGGTATAACATGTATCACAAGTCACAGGAAAAAATCTAAATCTCATCCACCAAAATCATATAGAAATAAATAACCAGTATCTATGAAACTAGATCTCAATAAGAAATATCTAAGGATGATAGTTGGATGGAAACAAATCCATACCAACTCGAATATAAGAACAAATACAATATGAGTACAACACAATAAACACAATATAGGAATACCAGCTAACAACCATGGGCTCGAAGAGAAGACATCCTCGCAACACAAGTAATCATCCAAATCTGCGCTCCTGCAATTACTCAAGAACAGATACACCTGGCAGAGGACCAGGTCCTCAGAGGGACGTAACAAGATACAGAAAATACGAGCCAATTTGAATACAGTAAACATGCATATTATTTGAAAATAAATAAGTACGCTGTACAAGACCATCTATATGAATGCAAATGAGAACAACTTTTTGACGTATAGGCAAGGGTAGGCTACTCGATCTACCTCACAACTCACACACACGTCAATGGACATCAGAAATCGACATACCGCGGGGGTAGCGACCAGCGAGACTCCAAAAATTGACATACCGCGGGGGTAGCGACCAGCGCGACACACGCCCGTAGTGCGAGCTATATACTACGGTTTACCAGAGTGGTTAAAAGCCCATACGCCTAATGATTGCCCTCTATGATACTAAGTGTCAAGTGTGTGTCAACATAATCTAATATATAGTAATGACTGAAAGAACTACACATACAATGAATAAACAGAAATGCAATAAATATACAAAAATATACTAAGCATGCAAAATACTGTAAGCAATTTGGCAAGGTATCTTGCCTGAGGTCCTGCTGCTGGTATGAATCAGAGTCCAAGTCACAGTCCAAATAGCCTATGTATTACAAATTTATCACGTCAAAAGATAATTTATTTTAATTTATTTAATTCTGGAATAATTACTCTAAAATCCTATTTTAATCTTATTATTCTGATTTTTATGTTAATTCCTAAATTTTGTCCAAAGAAACTGAATTTTATCAACTCGAGACTCATAGCACGCAAATCGAGGCGATCTGTTGACCGAAAAGTCAACCAACACAAACTCAACTTTCATGCATGATTTCCTGTAAATTTCAGCGTCAAAATATACTGGAATTTACGGCTCGTCCGAATTCAAATTTGTTTGGAAATTATGGCACATACAAATTTTGTATTGTGCACCGATGGTTAAATTCTAACCTAGAAGTTCTACAGAATTAATAGTATACAAATACTTTGAATTAAATTCTAGGAAAAACATATGTCAATGATCTCGATATTAGATTTCCAAAACTTTAAACGGTTCATGATTCTGATTCCTGGTTCTCCCGGAATCGCGAAAATATTGAAACACGTCTATTTTCGGATATGCTGTGCTCTACGAATTTTCCAGAATTTAATACTCATAATTTCGTAAAATAAATTATATAATCAGAAATATAACCTCAATATATTTCTAACAAAAGAAACTAGGCCTCGTTTGGAGTCCGGAGCTATGCGCAATGGCTTGTGGAAGATAAAGGAACCCTAGATGGCAATTCTCCAAAATCTCTCTCTCTAAGATAATGGGATAATTAGGGTTATAATAATAATATATATATAGGAATGTACCTGCGGCTGAATGGATATTTATAGGCTGACACATGTCAGAATCTGATTGGATGGTTTTTGTTATATTATTTATTTTTTATTTGCCTTTATCAAAACATTATTTAAGTCATTTTAAATCTAAATAACTCCAAATAAATATTAAAAATAATCATAAAAATCTGGAAAAATTACATAAAATATATTTTGAACCTATAAACCCTTGAAAAATATTTAGGACAATTTTATATTCATAAGTTTACTACTATAATTAGGAGAAGCTCTAAACATTAGTTTTATCCATTTAACTAAAAATAAATACTAACATTATTCCAAAAATTCTGAAATAATTTCAGAAAATATATAATAATATTATAAACCCTAAAAAATAACGTGGGTCCATTCTATATTTCTAGGCTTGCACAATAAATTCTACAAGTCCTAAAAATTAGTTATTAGTCTAAATAACTCCCAATAAATACTAAAAGTATTCAGAAAATTCCCAAAACATTCTACAAAATATATTTGACTATTTAGAACCTAAAATAAAATTTTGGAATATTTTTATTTAAGTTTGAATATAAAATAAATTCTTCAAAGCCCTAGAAAATTAGTGTTACTAGTTTTTAATTAACTAAAAATTATCGAAAAATCTCAATAATCTAAAATAGCCTAAAAATAATTCTAAATAAATATTTATATAAGTAAATATACTAAAAAAAATTATTTTCTAATTAACTAAGAGAATACTCTAAATAAATTCAACATCTATAATAAATATAATAATATAAAATATATACAACATACCTATTTTGGGTGAGAGAGTTTACATATATATATATATATATAGGTTATTTATTCCAACCCAAACCAAACCAACCCATACTTAAACCTAGACCCGTATCCTAAACACGATAACTCATACATAATAATCCGCTGCTACAGTAACTGGTAGTAACCCTCCCAGGTGCGTATGTTTGAGTCCTGTTATCTTCATAATGGCATACAATTTTTAAATTCTGCTTGAACAGTAATTTAGACAACATAAACAAGTTTTAATCTCTTCAATTAGTTTATTTTATTGTTGATTATGCTATAATTTAATTATTGTTGAATTCTGTCAAAAACTTAGTTTTTTAAACCCAAATTTTCTTAAAATGGGGTGCGTCCCGCTAAACAAGACAACTTCATCGTATATGAATTGCACCGAAAGACGCGTATCATCAACGCGGACGTGCGGTATTTCACGAAAGTTGATTTGGATGTGCGTGCACACTGGAATCAACGTGTATCAAAAGTACCGTATCGGCATATTCTGACACTCATTGTAATTTTATGTGTGCTTGTCATTTCACAATAAAACTTGCACCATTGGATTCGTAGCATTACGCTGGTCCTGTGATCCAAGTTTGGTTCGATTCTGAGATCGTTGATGAAATACCATTTTGTGGCCCCACGGTTCCACTTGACGGACGATTTCGTGACCAGCTCTTTAGAATTTCTGGACATTTTTTTGGGTTCGTATCATCGTTCTGGACTCGTAGACACTAAGTTTGATGAATTTAAAGAACTTTATCTCTGGCACATTTTTTGGTGCGAAGTGGGCCACATATGGACTCTACTTTGACCAAAAACTGTTATTTCTGTCCCTGTGTCCAAATTGGACTTATGGGTAGTCAAACCTAGTTATTTTATGTATTCTGAGAGCAATGGTGATGTTTGTTTCAGCATCCGGAGGCGTACCTGGAGATTCCACTGTTATAGGAGCAATTGACGGAGCTCAGAACCCAGGCAAGTGTACCTTGCCAACTTGCAGAAGATCATGTTATATTATTTGCTTGTATTCTTTTCATATACTTTTGTGATGTACCTATTAAACCTAGGATCGTGAGACGTTGCTTAATGTCAGAACAAGATTCGGGTGTCGACGCCGTACGCGGAGTCGTGTAACGTCACTTAGAGAGTTGATACCACGATCCTATATTTTTTACGTGCTTGCTTTACCAAGTACATCATACCATAGGATACTTGACACTATTTATGTGACAGAATCTTTCCTGAATTATTCATGGTAATTTTGTATAGGCTTACAGGATTCGTGATACGAGAACTGCATATACATAAATATCATTATGACTCGCTGTACTAGCTAGAGATCATGATCTTACGTGTTATGGACATGAGACATGAGGTTACATTATGTGGGAAGAGACACACAGGCTACAAGCTAATTATATATATATATATATATATATATATATATATATATATATATACTTTACTACTGGAGGTGCCTTAGTCTATGTACCAGAGCTTGGCCCATTACGTGATATTCTTGTTGCTATGGGCTCCCCGACACAGAACTTGTAGTGGTATCAGCCTGAGTACTAGTGATGCTCTCATTTGCATTTTACTTAGCTGGTTACATAGCTTGCCTTGCGGATCTATTTTTATATTTACTATATTTTACTTGGCTTGAGTGTTTCTTGTACCTTCCTATGTCCCCTGAGGACCTGGATCCGGATTATGTCCCCAGGTACAGCAGAGGAGGATTACCCTGAGATATACGGGACATGAGTTGACGTTGGAGCAGTACTAGCACTAGATGACAAGGTTGTGCCAGAGGATTTTTTTTTAGTATTCAGTTCCATACTCAGTTATTTATGCTCATTATTATTTCATATCCAGACTTATGGACATATGTATTGGTGATATTTTCTTTTCTTATTATGTCGGGTTATTCCCCGAGACACTACTTATGTTGACTTGATGATGGACTATTTCTTTTTATCTATTATCTTGACTGGTCTATCATATTGACTTGTGTTTACTTTCTGTGGATGAGATTAGAATTATACTGTAATAGATGTGTAGAATGCATTTATATTTATTACAGCTTAAGTACACTCTAACGAGTCCATTAAATTGGGTTTGCCCATTAGAGTTGTGCTTCTGGCCATTGCCACATGGCTAGTCCCTCGGTATTTTGGGACTGGGGCATGACATAATTTTTGTGGTGGCCCATGCAGGTCTACTACTATATTTCTTCAGTTTCAACTAAGGAACTAAGCAAGCCTGCAATTAGGATATGATGAATTATAGGATCTCATCCACATATTGACACGTTCTTGAACTCTATATAGACTTTAAAATAATTTTTTGACTTGCATCCTGCCTAGATTCCTTTGTGCGCCTCTTATAGTTTACTTTGTATGCAGAGTAATGGATCCATGAGCTAGCGATGAGACTCCCGTGGGTACACCATAAGGTGCTGTTGTCACCTACGATGATGGGATGACACCATTGGGTGGAGATCCATCCACTTAACAAAGCAATCAAGCAGATCAGCACCCCTTGAGGTTACGGTGAGACGATATTCCACCACCATCGCAGTTTACTCCACCGATGCCTATTTTTCCACCAGGATATCCTATGGACGGACAATAGATATTCCAACTGTTCTACGCAATGATACAAGCACAACAACTGGTTCATCAAGAGGCCCAACAATACCAAGCGGAGAAATTAAGGAACAACCTAGTGACAGCACTGAAGCAGGTGAACCCACTAGCTAGACGGCCATCGACGGGATCTATCACTGATTTTCGTCAGCTGAAGTCCCATACCTTTTCAGGCAAGAAAGAGTCCACTGAAGTTCATGAGTGGCTCACAAATACTCAACACCAATTAGAAGCAGCTGAGCTTCTAAGGGAGCATTGGATGACTGCAGTCAAGATGCAGTTGACGGGCAATGCACATCACTGGTGGCTATCAGAGGAGAGATGACTCGGATCAGACCAAGTCACTTTGGAGGAGTTCTCTAGAAACTTCCAAGAGATGTATATTTTAGCCATTGCCAGAGTAAAACTTAGGGACAAGTTTAACCGCCTCATTCAAGGCAACATGACAGTAGAAGAGTATAATGCAGAGTTCATCCATTTGAGTCGCTTCGCCCCTACTCTGATCCCGACAGAAGAGGAGAGGGCAGAGAAGTTCTTCGACGAACTAAGCTTTGAGCTACAGAGATTAATCGGCTCCATTGTACCTACTTCTTATACGGACGTCCTTGCTGCAGCCCAACGCATGGAGCGCGTCACCAGGAGAGAGTCCAGCCAAAAATGACCGTTCATATCAGTACCAGCCAGAGTACCATAGGAAGAAGCTGCAAAGATACCTCACATGCACCAGCCACCTAGAGCAACTCCGCAGACACTGCCTATATGTTAATATTATGGCAAGCGAGGTCATTACGAGAGCGAGTGCAGACGCAAGTTGGGATTATGCTTGATTTGCAGATCCAGCCAACATTCAGCCAAGGATTTTCCTGAGCGTCGAGAGGGAGCACCGATGGTAAACCGACAAGCTTTCCCAGCACCGGGAGGATATCAGCCGAGGCCACCGTAGACACCACAGGCAGCACTTTTCCAGTAACCCTAGCAATAACATAGGGCGCCACCATAAGGACGTGGACAGGCTTTTGCGATGACAGTGGAGGAGGCACAGACTCGAGGAGTAGCGAATATGAGTAAGATTTAGTTTTATCATAGTTAGCTATAGTAGCGAATATTTTGAGTAATACTTTATCATATGCCTGTTAGTTCCATTCCCTAGGCTATACCTAGTACCATGTTAGCATGAACTTATTGGTCTAGAGTAGTATGTAAGTGGTACCCAAGTTTTTAGAAGCTGTAGTTGATCCTCGCTCTAACCAGACTCCTTTACTCTTGAGTTATTTATCTCTCATTGCCTAGAAAAATATTTTTATTGCTTTCCTACGTGTTCTGTTTGAACAAAACCCTCACCCTTCCTTTCGATTTTTTCTTGTTCATGGTCTCTTATCCTTTATGTCGTGCTTCAACAAACATGTCTTGCAACCGCGTCATCTCTTCTGGGACAAACCTTTCCTGACGGTTATGCTTCATTTTCTTAATTGCTAGGACATAATTCTTTTAAGTTGGGTAGATTGTAAACATCCTAATTTTTTAGAATTAAATTTTAGAATTTTAATTATTGGTATTATGAATTACTGAGATTAGGAAGAATTTTTTGTAAATTTTTAGCCATTTATAATATATAATATTTATAGATTTATAATTATGTGTACTTAATTAATTATTAATATAGTAAAAAAAATTTTGGGTGTAAAACTAATATTAGAGTATTGTATAATTTTTCTAAAATTTATTGAAGTCCAAAACTATATATATATATATATATATATATATATATATATATATATATATATATATATATGGGTTATTTATTCCAACCAAAACCAACCCAAACCAAACCAAATCATACTTAAACCTAGACCCGTACCCTAAACCCGATAACCTGTACCCAATAACCCGTTGCTACAGTAACTGAGAGTAACCCCCCCCCCCCCCCGCAGCCGATCCCTTCCCCTCCCCTGAAACCGACGCCGACCCATCCCCTTCCTCTCCCTGTAACCTCCCCCCTTTATCCTATATAAACCCCAACCTAGCCGACCACCACCACCACTATCTCCTCTACCACCCCGACCATCGTCGACGACCGCAGGACCGCCGTGTTCCACCGCCGTGAACAGCCACCGAAGTCAAGATGAGCAACAACAGTAACGAGGTACTCAATTTCTCGCCCTTGTATCTCCCTGTAAAATAATCTAATTAGCGACCCCTCGAGTCCTATGCGAAGACCACATGACCTCCTTGGACCCTGTGTAATTAGTTTAGTGTATTGTGTCCTGTGTCGATCGCAAATTATGACGCAAAATAGAAAAAATAACTTATTTTTAGGAACATAAATTGTCCCAGGTGTGCGTGTTTGAGTCCCGTTATCTTCATAACGGCACACAATTTTTAAATTCTGTTTGAACAATAATTTAGACAACATAAATAAGTTTTAATCTCTTCAATTAGTTTATTTTATTGTTGACTATGCTGTTATTTAATTGTTGTTGAATTCTGTCAAAAACTTGGTTTCTTAAACCCAAATTTTCCCAAAACGGGGTACGTTCCGCTAAATGAGGCAACTTTGTCGTGTGCGAATTATATCGAAAGGCGTGTATCGTCAACACGGATATGTGAGATTTTGCGGAAGTTGACTTGGATGTGCATGCACATCAGAATTAACGCATATCAAAAGTACCGTATCGGCCAGTTCTGACACTCATCACAATTTTGTGTTGCTTGTCGTTTCTCAATGAAACTTGCACCATCGGATTCGTAGCATTACGCTGGTCCTGTGACCCAAGTTTGGTTCAATTCTGAGAACGTTGACGAAACACCGTTTTGTGACCGACTCATCGAAATCTAGTTCTGGACGTTCCATTGGATTTGTATCACCGTTCTGGACTCATAAACACTAAGTTTGACAAATTTAGAGAACTTTGTCTTTGGCACATTTTTTGGTGCAAAGTGGGCCATATGTGGACCCCGCTTTAACCAGAAACTGTCATTTCTACCCCTGTGTCCAAATTGGACTTATGGGTAGTCAAACCTAGCTATTTTATGTATTCTTGGAGCAATGATGATGTTTGTTTCAGCATCCGAAGGTGTACCTGGAGATTCCACCGTTACAGGAGCAATTGATGGAGCTTAGAACCCAGACAAGTGTATCTTGCAAATTTGCATAAGATCCTGTGCTATTATTTACTTATATTTTTTCCATATAATTCTGTGATATACCTGTTCAACCTAGGACCGTGAGACATTGCTTAACGTTCGAACAAGATTCGGGTGTCGACGCCGTACGCGGAGTCGTGTAACGTCACTTAGAGAGTTGATACCACGATCCTATATTTTTTACGTGCTTGCTTTACCAAGTATGTCATACTATAGGATACTTGATACTATTCATGTGACATAATCTTTTTTGAGTTATTTATGGTGATTCTGTATAGGCTTACGGGATTCGTGATATAAGAATTGCATATACATAGATATCATTATGACTCACTATACTAGCTAGAGGTCATGATCTTGCGTGTTATGGACATGAGATATTGTGGACATGAGATACGAGGTTACATTAGGTGGGGAGAGACACACATGCTACATGCTAATTATATATATATATATATATATATATATATATATATATACTTTACTACTGGAGGTGCTTTAGTCTCTGTACCAGAGCTTGGCCCATTACGTGATATTCTTGTTACTACGGGCTCCCTAACACAGAGCTTGTAGTGGTCTCAACCTGAGTACTAGTGATGCTCTCATTTGTATTTCACTTAGCTGGTTACATAGCTTATCGTGAGGATCTATTTTTATATTTACTAAATTTTACTTGGCTTGAGTGTTTCTTGTACCTTGTTATTTTTCCTGAGGACCTGGATCCGGATTATGTCCCCAGGTACAGCAGAGGAGGATTACACCAAGATATATGGGACATAAGCTGACACTGGAGAAGTACTAGCACCAGGGGACGAGGTTGTGCCGGAGAATTTCTTCTGAGTATTCAGTTTCATACTCAGATATTTATACATTATTATTTCATATCTAGACTTATGGACATATGTATTGGTGATATTCTCTTTTCTTATTATGTCGGGTTGT